>JARYHS010008274.1:0-19997 GCA_031002005.1 Vandiemenella viatica
ATTCGAGCAATGGTCTGACCAAAGTTTTGTAAAATGCTTTCATAAGCGCCATGTTACTAAAGGTATTACCGTAATTAATTCCGATGGAAGTAGTTCCATATTTAACGTGCTGAATTGTGCCTGGATCAAGAATAAAACTGAAATTATATGGATAGCAAAAGTTTTTGGGATTCCATTTTTTTTTTTTTTTTTTTCACTGGTTCTATACTTTCGTTGTCATTAATTCAGTAGAAGTTACTACTGTATTTGTGACATAGTGGTAAATTAAAAGTATTTATATATATAAAGAAAAGAATACAAAGGTTAATAAATATTGTTCGCCCAGAGAGGCTTTAAAGGATATGATCTCTGGAAAAAAAGAAGTGAAGTTAGGAGAATTGTTGAGTAGAGGAAACAACCAAGACAAGATTGATTTAGCAGCAGCGTAAAAATTAAATTGAGAGATCTTGAGTAGGAACAAACCTGCAAATCTTGGGACGTCAAGGTTGTCTCAAACACGGTCATTATTGGTATTAGAGAACTTTTTAAACTGGCAAACGAAAGAAATAAACTGCAAAAGATTATAAACGAAATTCAGTCCACAAATTGTATTTATTTAATTACATAGATAACTTGCCGTCACATCATTTATATGCGACATATTTCCATGCGAACTGCAAGTGAAATGTGTAGAACATTAGGCCTACAAAATCAAGGGCATTAGCATTATGTAATAACAATTGCGTGTAATTAACCAAATGCAAAAAAAAAAAAAAAAAAAAAAAAAAAAAAAAAAAATAAAAAAAAAAATTAACTGGCAGAATATTGTGTTCAAACCGTCATTTTTGACGGGCTTGAAGCTAGTATTAAATATTATTATAAGATACGAAATTTAGTTCGCCGATTTCACTAGAAATGCATTCAAACATCATTCCTGAAACATGTTGAACTATCTTCAAATGTCTAAAACACTACATTAATGAAAAAAAAAAATGAATGTAACTGTTACTTCCTGGGTCACTTCCTTGTAGGTTTCGAGCAAAGCTCGAAATCATTCTTCCGCATTTTCGGTTTATGTAGTTTTTGTTGTATTTGTCCCACAATCATATATACTATTTCTATAAGGTATTTTTTTGTCACAAGCCTGTATCTTCCTTCATACTTAACCGAAATCAATGAATGAGGTGTCATTTTAAAGCTTATGGTCCCCACTTTGGCCACATCACATTATAAGAAGGGAATTTTCGGAATTCGACCCTTAAAGGGCAAAAATGTCAATATTTCTAAAATGCTGTTTTCTGTGTTACAATCATTTATCTCCCTGGATATCGATCTGAAATCGTTTAATGAAGTATCATTTTAAAGATTAAGATTTCCGCTTTAGTGACGTCATATATTAACACAGAAATTTTCCGGAATTCGACCCTTAAAGAGCAAAAGGATCAATATTTTTGCAATTCGTTATTGTGTCACGAGCGATTTATCTCCCTTAATATCTAACCGATATAGATAAATGAGGCATCATATTAAAGACTAAGGTCTCCGCCGTGGTAACACTATATTTTAAGGAAGAAATTTTTCTTAATTCGACCCTTAAAGGGCAAAAGTGTTAATTTTTCTAAAGTGCGTTTTTTGTATCTCGAGCCTTTTATCTCCCTGGATATCTAACCAAAATCGATAAATGAAGTAGGATTATAAGGAGTAATGTCTCAGCTTTGTGAAATCATATTTTAAGAAAGAATGTATTTGGAATTCAGCCCTTAAAGGGAAAAAGTATAAATTTTTCTAAAACGCATTTTTGTGTCACGAGCGATTTATCTCCCTTAATGTCTAACCGATATAGATAAATGAGGTATCATATTAAAGAATAAGGTCTCCGCCATGGTAACATTATATTTTAAGAGAGGAATTTTTCGTAATTCGACCCTTAAAGGGCAAAAATGTTAATTTTTCTAAAATTCGTTTTTTGTATCTCGAGCCATTTATCTCCCTGGATATCTATCAAAAATCTGTAAATGAAGTAGGATTATAAGGAGTAATGTCTCAGCTTTGTGAAATCATATTTTAAGAAATAATTGTTTTGGAATTCAACCATTAAAGGATAAAAGTATAAATTTTTATATAACACATTTTTGTGTCACGAGCGATTTATCTCCTTTATTATATAACAGATATAGATAAATGAGGTATCATATTAAATAATAAGGTCTCCGCCATGGTAACATTATATTTTAAGAGAGGAATTTTTCGTAATTCGACCCTTAAAGGGCAAAAATGTTAATTTTTCTAAAATTAATTTTTTGTGTCTTAAGCAATTTATCTCATTGGATATCTAACCAAAATTGAAAAATCAAGTAAGATTATGAGGAGTAATGTCTCAGATTTGGTGACATCTTATTTTAAGAAAGAATGTTTTTGGAATTCAACCCTTAAATGGAAAAAGTATAAATGCTTCTATAACGCATTTTTGTGTAACGTGCCATATATCTCACTTGATATCCAACCGATATAGATAAATGAGGTATCATACTAAATATTAAGGTCTCCGCCGTGGTAACATTATAATTTAAGATAGGAATTATTCGTAATTCTACCCTTAAAGGGCAAAAATGTCAATTTTTCTAAAATGTGTTTTTTGTGTCTCTAGCCATTTATCTCCCTGGATATACAACCAAAATCGATAAATGAAGTAGGAGTATGAAGAGTAATGACTCAGCTTTGGTGACTTCATATTCAACCTCACTTTTCACCGATTTTTTTTTCGCGAAATTTTCGCATGGGTCGTCTAGTTAGGGCATATTCTTATAAATTTCGGAAATATTCGTCTACATTCATTTCTCTTTAGATATTTTTAACGACACACACGGCTAATGGCACGAAACACGGTAGCTCCCTGCTCCAAGCCGACTGAGCCGAAATTGTCTCAGTCGTTACAATTGCGCTACAGACTTCTCAATTTTCTCTCTGTCAGCAGGGACAATCTGTAAATTATCGGTAGTGCGGACTCAATTTGGCTACTTACGTGGCACTATGCAGGGCCCTTGTCGGATTTTCCCTGCAGATCGGGACCGAAATTGGGTCATCTGTAGCCGTTTTAAACAGGGTCATATATTATGTGAGACTAATTATTGTCCTATCCGAATGAACCAAGTATTGTTTTGACGAGAAGTTTATATGTTACGACTCGTTCTGGGCTCAAGTATGTATCTCAAAAACGAAATAAGATATATTGCTATAAGTTTGAAAATATCCCGTTTTTCTGAAAGTATCGCGATATAAGAGAGTAAAAGGAACCAGAATTTAAAAACTCGAGCATGAATGCATAAAACACAAAGTTCCAAATACACTGAGATTGAAAATATCCCGACCCCGATCCAAAAAAAACTACCCGCATTACTGCCACAAATATAGGCAACATAAACGCACTTGAACAGCTCAGAACACTTCTGAAGAGCCTGGGTCTAGTAAAGATGCGGATTTTGTTGCTGATTAGAAGGAGAGTGCAGGACTCATGGGAGATATTTTTAATTTCAATTTACCACACGCGATTGACGTTTTCACGAAAATACCTGCCACAGTGTCGTGCCTAAAACGAAAGTTTTTCCATTTTTCTTACTAACGTTTTTCTTGTCACTCTGGACACTCATGCGAAATATTTTTCAATGCCTCAGGAAGTATAATAGATAAGTTGAAATGCTGGACCACTCGCCACTACATTGAGCAATTCCGCGATCAGAATTATGGCCTCTGAAAATTTCAACCTATCCTGAAGATCGTGTTAGAGAACAATGTGCAAGCACAGTTGAATAACTCATGACTATGATTTTAACTCTCACAGTTTCATGGTCAAAATCGTTTTTTAATCGGTAGCGATACGCCCATAGCACCTCGTTAAGATATAGTTAGGTTCCGTACGTTCTGAGTGAAAAATGGAATCCTTACTGATTCGCTCGCTTGCCTGTCTACCATACCCTCGTAACTGCTGTTCCCTTTAACTTGAAAATCTGTAAATGCACACTACTATATAGGTCGTTCTTAGTGATCTTAACAGGACTATAGCATAAAATTTAAAAAAATAATTGTTAGTAGTTTTGTGGAGGAGCCGAAGGAAATACTTTCTTTAAATAATCTTTAAGGGCGTCAAATGAAAACTGCAAGCTAACTGCCTGGTAAAATGATTGGATTTTTATTTTTATTTTACTGTTTGTGGAAGGTTTTGGCGAAAAACAAAAAATACCATTCTTTCTTTATTTTGTGGACTTTATGATAACCGTGTTACCACAATTTGATGATAGATTCTTATATAACTTGAAACAAATCGAAAGTGAGAATTTTTTTTTTTTTATATCTCGCTTGGTTCTTGAGATATCGTATCTCCAAATTAAAGTTGTCAAATTGAGATGTGACCGGGAACAGAGGGGGAAAAAAATTAAAAAAAACAATTAAAAAAATTGCCAAATACACAATGAACTACACGCTGGGCATGCACAATAGATGCTTTGTTTTCTTCAAAACGGTTGTCATTAGGATGAAATATGGCATACACCAGAAGAAAATCGTCACCAAAAGCACAAGGAATTATACCAATAACCGATTTTTGATATCTGATATCTCGACAACTAAGCGACAAATCAAAAAATATATATATATATTCTTTACTTTCTATTTATTTCGTGGAGTTATATCAGAATTCATCATCAATTTGCGGTGCAACGGTTATGATAGTTGTCCCTTTATCTCCGAAAGTACTGATCCGAATATTTTAACATATTCAGTAATACAGTAAGGCGATCTTTCTAGGTTTGCGGTCATCGCAAAAGTAACTTAATGAGTGATTTTGACAAATCTGATACTTGATCAGATAATGTTTTTAGACAAAAAATCATGTTTCATGTAATAAAGAATTTAACGAATCAAATGATAAATATGTAGTGAAAAACCCCCCAATGATTTTGTTTTTTCCATTCGAATTGCGAGTTCATTTTGGTAGTAATAGAAATTAGATATCACGCAGAGAAACATTTTTTGTGTTTGGTGAACCGCCCATAAACGAATCCAGTAGAAGTAGTTTTGTTGACACTATTTAGTGGTGCTCATTACTATTCGCGGCTAATGGCCTCTTGCAATTGGCCATGACGCATCAGTGTAGTGACGGATCCAGGGAGAGGGGAGGGGCTAGGGGGATCAAGGCCCCCCCCCAAAGTATCTAGATCCACCCCCGACATCGTAATTTCGGAGATCAAGAGACCTTTTTTTAGCTCTAATGATCTTGCAAGGACGGCATGACTAAAAAGCCACCCCCCTTCAAAAAAAAAAAAAAAAAATCCGCTCAAGCCCCTCCCAAACCAAAATGCTGGATCCGCCACTACATCAGTGTCGGTGTCTTATTTACTGCACATTAATCAAACTCTCGGTAGTAAATTTTGTAAGAAATGTCAGTAGATTTAGTGTTTTATTTTACGTTGTTTAAAAGCATTTCACATGGGAAAACACTTTTTATCTTGTACAACTCGTTTACCTATATTTGATGTGAAAAACTTTTTTTTTTTATCGCGTTAGCCAAGGTTCTGCATCTGAACATTAATTTTCCACTATTGGTCCATCACTGATAATACGTCTCATACGGTGGTGTCGTTAATTTTGCACGAGTAGGTCATGAATGAGTTCATTAGCGGTTGGTTTTAATGCAGCCTGGACCACATTGAAACGTAAGCATCGCAAACCATATTGCGGTTACCAAATTTCTATGTCGTATCTTTCGCTGTTACTGTGGTTCAGGCTAAATGCAGAAGCTTAGGTAGACTAAATCATATCATCATATATATTATTTCTATAAGATATTTTTTTGTCACCAGCCTGTATCTTCCTTCTTACTTAACCGAAATCAATGAATGAGGTGTCATTTTAAAGCTAATGGTCTTCACATTGGTCACACCATATTTTAAGAAATGAAGTTTTCGGAATTCGACCCTTCAAGGGCGAAAATGTCAATATTTCTAAAACGCTATTTTCTGTGTTACGAGTCATTTATCTCCCTGGATACCTATCTGAAATCGTTTAATGAAGTATAATTTTAAATATTAAGATCTCCGCTTTATTGACGTCATATATTAACACAGAAATTTTTCGGAATTTGACCTTTAAAGGGCAAAAGTATCAATATTTTAGCAATTCGTTTTTGTGTCACGAGCGATTTAACTCCCTTAATATCTAACAAATATATATAAATGAGGTATCATATTAAAGACTACGGTCTCCGCCGTGGTAAGATTATATTTTAAGAAAGGAATGTTTTGTAATTCGACCCTTAAAGGGCAAAAATGTTAATTTTTCTAAAATACGTTTTTTGTATCTCGAGGTATTTATCTCCCTGGATATCTAATCAAAATCGATTAATGAAGTAGGATTATGAGGAGTAATCACTCAGCTTTGTGAATTCATATTTTAAGAAAGAATGTTTTTGGAATTCAACCATTAAAGGGGAAAAAGTATAAATTTTTCAATAACGCATTTTTGTGTCACGAGCGATTTATCTCCCTTAATATATAACCGATATAGATAAATCAGGTATCATATTAAAGAATAAGGTCTCCGCCATGGTAACGTTATATTATAAGAAATGTATTTTTCGTAATTCGACCGTCAAAGGGTGAAAATATCAATTTTTCTAAAATGCGTTTCTTGTATCTCGAGCTATTTATCCCCCTGGCTATCTAACCAAAATCGATAAATGAAGTAGGATTATAAAGAGTAATGTCTCAGCTTTGTGAAATCTTATTTTAAGAAAGAATATGTTTGGAATTCAACCCTTAAGGGGAAAAAAGTATAAATTTTCCTATAACACATTTTTGTGTCACGAGCGATTTATTTCCGTTGATATCTAGCCGATATAGATAAATAAGGTATCATATTAAAGAATAAGGTTTCCGCCGTGGTAACATTACATTTTAAGAAAAGAACATTTCGTAGGTCGACCATTAAAGGGCTAAAATGTTTATTTTCCTAAAATGCGTTTTTTGTATCTCGAGCCATTTATCTCCATGGATATCTAACCAAAATCGATAAATGAAGTAGGATTATAAGGAGTAATGTCTCAGCTTGGTGTTATCTTATTTTAAGAAAGAATGTTTTTGGAATTCAACCCTTAAAGGGAAAAAGTATAAACTTTTGTATAACGCATTTTTGTGTCACGAGTGATTTATCTCCCTTGATATCTATCCTATATGGATAAATAAGGTATCATATTAAAGAGTAAGGTCTCCATCGTGGGAACATTATATTTTAAGAAAGGAATCTTTTGTAATTCGACCCTTAAAGGGCAAAATGTGAATTTTTCTAAAATGCGTTTTTTTGTGTCTCGAGCCACTTATCTCCTTGGATAGTTATCCAAAATCGATTAATCAAGTAAAATTATGAGGAATAATGTCCCAGCTTAGGTGACATCATGTTTTAAGAAAGAAGTTTCTGGAATTCAATCCTTATAGGGAAAAGTATAAATGGTTCTATAACGCATTTTTGTGTCACGAGCTGTTTAACTCCCTTGATATCTAACCGATGTAGATAAATGAGATATCATATTAAAGAACAAGTTTTTCGCCGTGGTAACATGATATTCTAAGAAAGAAATTTTTCTTAATTCGCTCCTTAAAGGGCAAAAAATTCAATATTTCTAAAATACGTTTTATGTTTTTCGAGCCTTTTGTCTCCCTGGATTTCTAACCAAACTTGATAAATGAAGTAGGAGTATGAAGAGTAATGATTCAGCTTTGGTGACATCATAATCAACCTCACTATTCACCGTATTTGTTTCGCGAAATTTTCGCATGGGTCGTATAGTATATATTATTTCTATAAGGTAATTTTTTGTCACAAGCCTGTATCTTCCATCATAATTAACAGAAATCAATGAATGAGGTGTCATTTGAAAGCTTATGGTCTCCACTGTGGTCACATCATATTTTGAGAAAGGAAGTTTTCGGAATTCGACCCTTTAAGTACAAAAATGTTAATATTTCTAAAATTCTGTTTTCTGTGTTACAAGTCAATTATCTCCGTGGATATCTATCTGGAATCGTTTAATGAAGTATCATTTTAAAGATTAAGATCTCCGCTTTAGTGATGTCATATACTAAGACAGTAATTTTCGGAATTCGACCCTTGAAGGGCAAAAGTATCAATATTTTTGCAATGTTTTGTGTCACGATACATTTATCTTCCTTCATATCTAACCGAAATAGATAAATGAGGTACTATATTATAGACTAAGGTCTCCGCCATGGTAACATCATATTTTAAGAAAGGGATTTTTCGGATTTCAACCCTTAAAGAGCAAAAATGTCAATTTTTTCTAAAATCCCTTTTGTGTGTCTCGAGCCATTTATCACCCTGGATATCTAACCAAAATCGATAAATGAAGTAGGATTATGAGTAATTATGTTTCAACTTTGTGATATCATATTTTAAGAAAGAATGTTTTTGGAATTCAACTCTTAAAGCGAAAAAGTATAATTTTTTCTACAACGGATTTTTGTGTCACGAGCGATTTATCTCCCTTGATATCTAACCGGTAAAGATAAATGAGGTATCATATTAAAGATTAATGTCTCCGCCATGGTAACAATATATTTTAAGAAAAGAATTTTTCGTAATTCGACCATTAAAGGGCAAAAATCTCAATTTATCTAAAATGAGTTTTTTTGTGTTTCGAGCGCTTTATCTCCCTGGATATCTAACCAAAATCGATAAATGAAGTACGATTATGAGGAGTAATGTCTCAGCTTTGTGGCATCATATTTTAAGAAAAAAATTTTTTTGGCATTCAACCCTTAATGGGAAAAAGTATAAAATTTTCTACAACGGATTTTTGTGTCACGAGCTATTTATCTCCCTTGCTATCTAACCGATATAGATAAATGAGGTATCATATTAAAGATTAAAGTCTCCGCCGTGGTAACATTATATTTTAAGAAAGGATTTTATCGTAATTCGACCCTTAAAAGCAAAAATGTCAATTTTTCTAAAATGCGTTTTTTGTGTATCAAGCGATTTATCTCCCTGGATATCTAACCAATAATGAACCTAACCTAAATGAAGTAGGATTATGAGGAGTAATGTCTCAGCTTTGTGACATCATATTTTAAGAAAGAATGTTTTTGGAATTCAACCCTTAATGGGGAAAAGTATTAATTTTTTCTACAACGGATTTTTGTGTCACGAGCCATTTATCTCCCTTAATATCTAACCGATAAAGATAAATGAAGTATCATAATAAAGATTAAGGTATCCGCAATGGTCAAATTATATTTTAAGAAAGGAATATTTCGGAGTTCGACCCTTAAAGGGCATAAATATCAGTATTCCTAAGATACTTTTATTGTGTCTCGAGTCTTCATTTTCAGATTGTTGTCTTCGTAAGGTCTTCCGTTCCGTTAAAACACATTTTAAGAAAGAAATTTTTCAAAATTCTTCCCTTAGAGGGCAAAGATATCTTCATTCCTAAAACTATTTTTTTTACCTGACTTAATAACTAACCGAAATCGATAAATGAGATATCATTTTAAAGACCAAGGTAGCTGCTTTGGTCACACTATATTTTATAAAAGGAATTTTTTGGAATTCGACCCTCAAGGGACGAAAGTATTAATATAATTTCTACACCGTGGTTTTTTTTAAATTTTATTTACAAGCGATTTATATTCTTCGATACCTAGACGAAATCTATTAAGGTCTCCAGTTAGGTAAAATCATAAATTAAGAAAGAATTTTTCCGAATTTGGTGCTTAAAGTGGTAGCGCGTATGATACAGTTCAGTGCCAAGTCCCTAGATTGCAGCAGCAGATATCACAGAGATGCCAGTAAACTTTTTTTATTCAATAAGTAGCTTTTCGGTTATTTTTTCCTGTTGCGGAAACACTTTCGTTTTGCCATGCAATTCCAATGTAAGCATTTTATTCGCACAGCAACAAATATCACAGAGATGTTGATATGATGCGTGCATTTTGTTCAGATTGGTTGTATTCTGTTAAAGTCAGTGACAGTTTGTCGTAAATAAAGAGTGTTTTAAATTTTTCTAACAGTTTCGTAATATGTTGTAAGTATTTTGATGCATACTTATTAAGCTAAATTTACATATATTTACGGTTCTATTTTTCTATTTATTACAAGCATTCAACCTCAATATTCGTCGCATTTTATTCGCGAAATTTTCGCACGGGGTCGTCTAGTTTCATAAATATTTCCTTAGCGTTTAGGTAGTAATGCCATGGAGGAAGGAATATATGGAGACGAGATAACGCGAAATCCGTGAAACCTCGTGAAAAAACTGTGCCTGCGCGGCGGACATCGTAGGAGTACCAAACATTGGGCTGTTTGCACTGTCAGCTGCTGAGAATATTTCATTTTCTAATATTCTAAAGTTTTCTATAATGCCAAGTTGTGATGCATATGGTTGCACAAACAGACGAGATAGGAAAAAACCTGGAACAGCGTTTCATAAGTAAGACACATTGTAATTATCGTTCTAGAAATATCTGACAGGCACCGCAACATTAGTGCCATTCGCTATAAATTTATTCATTGCTCTCAATAGGATCATATTATTCTCAAATTTTTGTTGGTGTAGTGTAGACAATTAGCATATGTTACTATTTTGCACCTGAAAAGCTAGCCTTATTGTAGACAAATGTTGGAAATTTAATTTAAACGGGTCATGTTTACATCGCGACGCAGTGAATATGGTATTCTGCATGCATTACTTACGTTTAAGTTTACACTGAAATTGCACGATGAAATTAATCGTGATAATTTGTGCTGTGCGAACTACTAAACGTGATGAAATAAACTTTGTTGACGGAAATGTAGTTCGCGATGCATTTCTTGTGTTTAGATGTGTCTACATAGTTTGATTTTGTAGCGGCAATTTTAATGGAAATGTTGGCAGGTTGAAATGCGGTGTATACCAGAAGAGAACAAACAATTTATTTATTATTAGCTGTTAGCTTCTGATTTTTGAATGTACTGATTTTTCTAGCAAAATTATATAGGCCACTAACCAGTACAATTTCTTCTAAGTAAGCTCAGAAACTATGAGGTTTTATGAAGTATTAATTTTTTTTAAAGCTCTAAACATTGACTTATGCTTTTTAAAATTAAATTTCAGATATGACTTGTTTCTGTTTGTAAATATGTCTTCAAGTATATTTCTAGATTATGAAATCTTCCTTGTCAATTACTGAAATAGAATGTGAAAATATAACCTATTTGAACATCAACTAAAATTTAAGAACTGTAGAAATAAACAGTTTGTTATTCAAGTTAAACCTGCTCACTAAGTTACGTCCGAATTCATCATCAAATATGGATATGGCGATAGTTTTTTTCTGGTCCAGTCCGCATTTCAACCTAACCACGTCAATTTTAAGGTACAATATCTCGAGAACTAAGCGAGATATCAAAAAAATTTATTCTTTACTTTCAGTTTCCCTCATCGAGTTACATAAGAATTCGTCATCAAATTGCTGCTCCACGGTTATCGTTGAATCCCCTCATAATCTAACAACCTCACTTTTGAGACAGTATATCTCGCGAACTAAGCGAGATATCGAAAATTTTATTCTTTATTTTCGATTTGTATCGTCGTGTACATAAGAATCTATCACCAAATTTGACTTTGGGACACGTTTCTTCTGAATTTCAACCAGAAAACTCCACTCTTTTTGAGACAGTAGTACCTGGGTGACCGATCTACGCTCGGTATCTTTCGATTTTCTGTTCAATATCCAAGATTTCGAGTAAAGTTTGATTAAAGTAAAAGGCTTGAAGGCTTCCTAGGCGTTTTGAGGTGCACATTTCACCAAAGAGAAGCTTAACTAACATCAGTAGGCGTACAGGTACCTGAAACTTCTACGTAATGAGGTTAGCGCCGTTTTCGAGAAAACAAATACAAATGTGCTCCTTTCTTTTTTTTAAAAAAAATCGTGTTAAAAACTTGAAAAGCAAAACGTTATCTACATGTGAAATTTCATCCAAATCGCTAGATCCATTTGCGAGACCGCCTCACATATTACTTTTAAAAAAATGCTATTATTATGTAAAATAGAAATCTTAATGCCAGTTTGATAGGCCCTATTAATTAATGGTGCGAGATTTGTGGTATTTCAGAGGATTCTACGATAACCCTTGATGATGGATTCTTATGTAACTCGACGAGAAAAACTGAAAGTAAAAAATATTTTTTATATGTATCTCGCTTAGTTCTCGAGATATCGTATCTCAAAATTTACGCGGTTGGTTGAAATGCGACCTGAACCAGAAGACATATTTCGCCATAGCCAAGTTTGATGGTGAATTCGTATGAAACTCGTCGAGACAAATTGAAAAAAAGGAATTTTTCTGATATCTCGCTTAGTTCTCGGGATATTATATCTCAAAAGTGAAGAGGTTAGGATTAGCTCCAGCCTGGACCAGAAAAAAATCCACCAAAATGACCATGTCTATATGGTGGAAATGTAATTTTAATGTTTTATTTTGTACCTAGTGGTTGTTGTTAGGTTGAAATACAGCCTGGACCAGAAGAAACGTCGCCAAAAGCACAAGGAACTATACCTATAAATGATTTTTGACATGCTATATCTCGAAAACCAAGAACATTTATTCTTTATTTTCGATATGTTTCATCGAGTTCTATAAGAATTCATCATCGGGTTGTGACGTTAATAGAACATCATCTGTGCTATATTTATTCACTCTGATAAAACTATGCTCATACATGGCAGTAATCTCACATCTTCTGATCAGCATTTCAAAATGCTAATAAAACAATTCCCATAAGAAGTAACCTCGTTATAAACATTAATAAAGCACAAGGTCAGACGATTCAAAAGGCAAGATTCTATTTATCAGAACCCTTTTTTTCGTATGTGCACTCGCACGCGGCTTTTTACTTTATTATCAAACTCTACTCGAAATCTTGTACATTGAACAGAAATCGAAAAATGTTTTATAATTAAAGGAGGTAGTATTTAATGACTAACTAACAACCACTTTTTACGGTCAAAAAGTAAACGATGATTACTTTATAAAGAAGTTTCTGATAAAACCATTGATAAATTTTTAATTATCTTCCTTTTTAAATGTTTTACAATTAAACTTGCAGTGTTAATATTTCCACGGGTCAGCCAGTATACAAGAACTGTTCGCTTAATTATTCTTTGAAATCAAAGAAAATCAATTTGTAGGCTTTCTGGTACCTGAATTGTCTACGAGATGGCGCTAGTGCCGTTTTCGATATATGGAGTGACAAAATTGTTCGTATTTTGTAAATTCGCTTTTTTGTTGGGAAGACAACTATTTAGGTAATCTTAAAAGTCAAAACGTTATCTAAATATCAAATTTCATCCAAATCATCACAGCCGTTTCCGAGATCCGAAATATATAATATATACAAGAATTGCTCGTTTAAAGATATAAGAATATTTCCACGGGTCAGCCACTATACAAGAACTGTTCGCTTAATTATTCTTTGAAATCAAAGAAAATCAATTTGTAGGCTTTCTGGTACCTGAATTGTCTACGAGATGGCGCTAGTGCCGTTTTCGATATACGGAGTGACAAAATTGTTCGTATTTTGTAAATTCGCTTTTTTGTTGGGAAGACAACTATTTAGGTAATCTTAAAAGTCAAAACGTTATCTAAATACCAAATTTCATCCAAATCATCACAGCCGTTTCCGAGATCCGAAATATATATATATACAAGAATTGCTCGTTTAAAGATATAAGATATCTCGAGAACTAAGCACGATATCAAAAAATTTTATTCTTCATTTTTGATGTGTCTCGTCGAGTTACATAATAATCCATCATCAAATTGCGGTGCCACGGTTGTCTTATGATTCCCTTGAGGTTTTTGTGCATATTTCCGTGTTTCTCTGGTCAAGCAATATGGCGGCCTCCCCTCCCCACTTGTCTCCACCCGGTTTCACTCCAGTATGTGGCGAAGGTCCCTTGCGTCGTCTCCATATATTCCTTCCTCCATGGTTTGCACGGGACTGTTGAAATAATTCCTCCCAAAGGTCTTCAGCAGCAACACACTCATTGTTCCAGCAAGTGATTTTTTTTTTTTTTTTTATCTGTGACGTAGTTGGAAATAAGCAAAAACTCGTTGAACATTTCCAAATGTTGCAAACCTTGTAGGCCATCTTTCGCAGTTATTGCTTAATAGATTATTAATAAAAATTCCGTCTGGAAACAACTGTTGATGTTAATGTTACTTTATTCCCATACGCCCCACACCACAAGAGCGAAACGCGTATGGGAATAAATTAACATTAACATCAACAGTTGTTACCAGACGGAATTTTGATTTATAATATTTCCATATGTTGGCTGCTGATAATAAATCCTATGCGTCGATTCGATTGCCGCGTGGCAAAAATCGCATAGTTTTAGACCTTAATAGATATATCCAATTGTCGTTTTGTTTGTGAAAGAGGGACATTTTTACTCTCGCTGAGGCAGCAGGACAGACAGCTTGAAAGCGGACTATCTCGCCCAAAGCGGGAGTATGGTTCGTTATCTATGCCGGATTTGTATACATATAAACACCAATTGGTTACACTCGATTCGAGAGATTTCCGACCTCAGTCATATCATGTTTTCCTCTTCACAATACCATCTGCAGCGCACCACGCTTTTACAGAGTCCTAGAAGAGCTCTCTGTCAGATTTTAGCCGACTATCACCAGGGGCGTAGCTATCGGAAGGCTAGGCGGTGCCGTGCAGTGGGGCCCCCAAAGCTCAGGGGGACTCAAGCGCAGCTCAAGGGACCCATGCTCAGTTCAGGGGGACCTCTGGGAGCCCTGCCAGCAAACCTCGCAAGACTTGGTATAGCTAAAAAAAAAGTCGTCTATCTGACCTGAGAGTTCAAAATATTTTTTTGCACCGGGGCCCTTGTTAACCTCGCTACGCCACTGATTATCACTACCCTTCTGCAATCTCAAAATATACAAGTTTTCAAGGTCATCATACGTTTTCCTCTAAGACACTGGCCTAAAAATTGATGCATCAGCTCTACAAGAAGCTCACGCGTGTTTCTTGGAAGGAAGAATAAGAACCAACATAATAACGCTGCTAAACTAATCGCTGGCTAAATGATTCCTGAGCAAAGGCCATTTATTAAATAATAAATATTAAATAATAGATAGTTATCAACAGCTTTTATTAGGAAGATATCTAAAACGTCGTGTCTCCTTAAGCATTACTCCATCACTTGCCTAAAGCCTCCTTCTCTCTTTAAGATATTTGGAATTTCTGCTCTCTTGTGTCATAATTCTTTTTCCCTTCACATTCCATACTTGGCGAAAATAAATCACAACCAGTATTAACCATCTTGTTTCTATTTCTGAATTCCACGTTTGTTTCTCCTTAGGGACAGCGTCTAGTTAATTTATTATTTACTAGTTTAGAGTTATTCCTCAATGTGTTGCTGTAGTTAAAAAAAATTCTGGATGTTCTTTAATATTTGACGATTACTCTGATTATCGGATAGTACAATATTTATAATTATAAAGGTGGGATAGTAGCGCCATAAATATAATACGTTTTTTAATGCGAATTAATAGTACAGCATAAATCCAAGAACATGATTACCATTACAAAACGGGAAGTAGCAGCTTTCCCTTATAAAATTGCACAGTAGGAAAAATTAACTTTTATAGAAATTAATAATACAATACAGTCAACTCTAAAATACGAGTTTTGCTACTGAAAACGGAAAAGAAAACATCAAATTCAGGAATTGATATTTTACATGATTTCGTTATATTAGCAATAGCTTTCCGATGTTGAAGTCGTTGGTTGTATTATCTAATCGATTAAAGTCGTTGAAAATTTAGAAATGGCGTGAAGTTTGTGGTGTTGGTTTATAATCAAGAACAGCAGGTTAGAAAAAGGAAGTTAGAATGAATTCGTTCGGTGAGTTTTTTGTGTTTGGTGTTACTTAGTCATGTCTTGCATTAATCTTGATCTGAATGCGCTATGTTTTCCCTAGATTAAACTTTGTTTTGGTAAGTCATTTGAGTTATTTTAAAGGACTAGATAGTTGCCTATATAGCGTGCTGTTTTCCGCTCCGAAGAACTCGAAGTTTCATTCTTTGTTCTCTTCAGTAGGAAACGATACGCCGCGGAAAAGAGTAATGGAGTTTAAGAAGGCTGCCTCATTTCGAAGAAACGTTACTCATGTGATGCAATAACACCTCAGGAAAATCAAGCTGCTTTTTATCTGATTTATGGACAAGAAAAGAAGTAAGTCGAACAATTTGCTTCAATTTCTTTCTTTAGTAAGTAAATATTTTTAAAGATTACTAGATTTGCGGGGTATACCGCGTTGTTTACCTGATAATCTCAGCTTTGGACTGCTATTGTAAGGCTGTAGAACGCCAGCTGGAAGCTTAGATAAAAAAAAGAAGTCCACCGAAGCCTGAAAAATTAATTATCTTTAACTTGGCAAAAGTTTTTGAATGTGCTATGTTTACCACCATAACCGCTGAAAATCTAACATGTACCCACATTTCGAATGATTTTTCCTCATTTCTACATATTCGAAACATACTTTATACACTTTAAATCAAATATTATCTCCTAAGGAATGTGTGCACCGAATTTCATACCGATAGGACAATATTTGTAAGTTACGATGTATTGGCTTGGGGATTACTGGAGATCGCGATTCCGCCAGGAGTTGTCAATATAACATTGCAGTGGTCAAATGCAAGACTCCACTAGAAATTCTTTCCGCAGTACATTAACAGTTTCATGCTGGTCCAGGCTGTATTACAATGTAATTTCTGCTTGAAAATAACGGCGCAGGCTGTAGGCCTATTACAATGGAATTACTGCTTTAAAATAATCTGTCTTGTGACTGCTTACAGCAGTAGGGTAGAGGCAAGGAGATGTCCGTGTGAATTGAGATTTTATTTCGCTAGCAATAGATAGCAGACATCACGCCGAGAAACATATTTTTTTCTTTTGGGTGAACCGTCCATAAACAAAAATAGCAGAAGTAATTTTAGCTGGCACTATTTAACGGCACATAGTAGGGGTGTCCACTTAGAAAGTACATCGCTGTCTTTATTTGATGTAAAACATCGCAACCCTGCATCGATATTTTTTCAATGCATCGCTTAAAAACATCTATGTTTTTTTAACATCAAATACTTTTATGTTTTTCTTAGCTCAACAAATACAAACCAACAATATTTGTCAGCAAATGTCGTTTCATTTATCTCTTACCTGTTCCTTTAAAATCGCCAAGAAAAAGGTGACAATAGTTTGATATTTACCATTTCCAGTTGATCGCATATAGTTCACTGGCTGCTTTCGTTTGGTCCATGTGACCACAGAGTAACACTATACCAGCAGTGTAGTGCTGTAGCTAAAAAGATGTGTTTAATTTTACACTTATTTTGTTTATGGATTTACGCCTCATCGACGTCCAGGTCATTAGAGGCGGGAAAGGACAGGTGGCAAAGAACGGGAAGGAATTTGGCCATGGCCTTTTGAAGCATTCACCTACAGTGGTTTGGGGAAACCATGGAAAACCCAACTCTGGATGCCCGGACGTGGATTCGACCCCCGTCCTCCCGAATGCGAGGACAGAGCCTTGCCTTTCATCCAACATTAAAAAATTAATTTTATGATCTTGTGTGTTGGGTATGTAGTGTTGTCTGAATGAGGTACAGCTTTGTGAGTGAAACAGTGACTGCAAAGTAACAGAAATATTTTATTACGATACTAGACCATTACAATAAAAACCAGACATTAAATACTAATGTCTAAATATGTCTAAAAATATTAATTTTAAGTCTTTAACCACTTAACACCAATGGTGTTTAGGCAAACTTTGCAGAAAGAAAAGTTTACTCGTTCGTTTTCATTTCATTCTGATCCTTTGCTGACTAACTATTTGAGCAGCCTTCGAAAATAAACGTTTGGATGCAACACAAGTCCTGACAATAGTCAATGGGATGTTGCCCCAACCCGGTTTATAGCTTATCTCAATATTGAGTAGTTTCAGGTAACACTTAGTTGTTTTAGAGTACTAATCTTATTTCGATCACAACCAACAATAGGACTGAACCTAAGAAATTTCATACATTCACTGATATGGACAGAATAGCCAACTGCAAGAGAAATTCATTTTCACAGTAATGTCCCTATAATAGCTCACAGGTGTCACCACCTTTTATTAACAATTACTTTAAATTGAAATAATTTAATTTAATCTTCAACAAATTTAGTAATATTAACATTTATTTCTATTTTATCATTATTATCCAGAGTTAGCTTTTTTTTTACCATTCATTGTTTTTATAAAAAAAATCGATGCATCGAATAGAATAATTCTTTGTCAAAACATCGAATCAGCCTGATGCATCGTATGGTAAACATCGAATGGATACAATGCATCAATGTTTAGTGAATATCCCTAGTGCGTAATAGTATTCACAATCAATGGATGCTTCTGATTGGCCATGAATCGTTTCACACCAAACAAGTTTCGTATAAGTTACATATAGTAACATTAAAAACACTTTTTTTTTTTTCTTTTCGACTAGTTTAATGCAATCCTTCATCCCTTCCTATCTTGTGCACATACCCCTTACAGTCCATGTCCTCAATTATCTGCTTCGTATATTCTAATCTGTCTTCCTCTACAGTTCTTACCTTCGACTGTTCGCTCCACCAACAAATTAACCAATCCAACATGTCACAAAATATGACCTACCAGCCTGTTTCTTCTTTCTGTAAACTTTCTCGACAGACCTCTTTCCTCACCCATCAGTTCCAAAACTCGTTCTTTCCAGTAGGCCATGTCTCGCTACCATAAAGGACTGTGTTCCACACCTGGAGTTTTAAAAAGTTATTTCTAATTCCTAGATCAATATTTGATTATCTTGGTATAAAATATTTCTTTTTGAAATTCATTTCTTTTATCTTGTAAAACTTGATTCGTAATATTTAATGAATGACATCGTTAGCCTTTAGGTCGTAATACAGCATGGGCCACAGCAAAACGACACAATAACATGTGATATTGCTAATACCAAATTTCTGTATCGTATCTATCACTATTACAATGGTCCAGGCTGCATTACAGCATAAATTCAAACGATTATTGACAAAATCATATTTTAAAAATATGTGATTCGGTCGTAATGCAGCCTGGACCATTGTGAAACGTAACCATAGCACTTGATATTGCGGACATCCAATTTTTAAATTGTATCTAATGCTGTTACTGTGGTCCAGGTTGCATTACACCTTATCCGCAAATGCTTCTAGATGAAATCATATTTATAAATATTTTATTTCGTATGCATGATTTTAATAACCATTATAGCGACACAAGGAAATTCAGAAGAATTTAAATTGACGGATGTCGGATTAACGGACTCGAGAATAGTTGGTGACCTTTCTCATTAGGTGTAGTGTGTTTTCAAGGCAATTTTATTACTTAGTAAATGATTAATAACTACGGTACGCGGATTAATACATAAATTACACGTCCAATAAGCTACTGACTGTCGTAGATCACTGCCAATCAGAAGCTTCCATTAGCCGCGTATACTACTAAGCACAGTTAAATAGTGCCAGTAAAAATTACTTCTGCTGCTTTTGTTTATGGACGGTTCACCCAAAAGAAAAAAATGTTTCTCGGCGTGATGTCTGCTATCTATTGCTAGCGAAATAAAATCTCA
The DNA here is from genome assembly GCA_031002005.1 of Vandiemenella viatica. Classification (NCBI taxonomy): domain Eukaryota; kingdom Metazoa; phylum Arthropoda; class Insecta; order Orthoptera; family Morabidae; genus Vandiemenella; species Vandiemenella viatica. The sequence continues at coordinate 19,735 of JARYHS010008274.1, forward strand.
ATTCACATGGACCTCTCTTTGTGTCTACCCCAGCAGTATTCCAAAGATATTACTGGATGTTGTTGTAGCGGAATCACGATCTCCAGTAGACCCGTATAATTTGAGGTATGATGTGTAGTACAGTAAGACCATAAGTTTGTTCAGGTGAAGGAGATTTTGGAATTACAATGAAGTTGGTTACATAGATCATTATTGTACTGTAGTCAAGTGAGTGTGTATCTGTCATTTCAAATTATCTGGTACCAGGAAGTTAGTCTGCACAT
>JARYHS010008275.1:0-29185 GCA_031002005.1 Vandiemenella viatica
AGACGGCATTAGTATAGTGTTGCAAGTATTTATTTGTTAATGGCTTGATTAGGTTTTAATTTTCTTTTCAGTCTCCAGGTGAGGTTTCCTAATGATGCATACTACAGATTTTAAGTCAGACCTTTAGTTTTCAAGCTGTGAACAGTGGCGTAGCTAGGTCAACAAGGGTCCCGGTGCAAAAAATTTATTTTGTGCCCTCAGGCGAGATGGGCGACCTTTTATTTGCTTTGTGTTGCTGGTAGGACTCCCCTGAGCTGAGGCTGGGGGCCCCTGAGTTGTGCATGGGGGCCTCCTGTTCAGTGGTTTGGGGCCCCCCTGAGTAGTGAGGGCCCTTAGTGAGAGGCTTCCTGTGTCTCAGGGGCCCCCTTAGACGACGGTAGAGCTAAGTTTGCCAGTTTGCCGTGAAGGCGCGTGGGCCCTCTGAACTGCGATTGGGGGCCCCCTGAGGATAGGGGCCCTGGTGCACTGCACCGCCTAGCACCATAGTAGCTACGCTCCTGGCTGTGAATACCCATCAACATCCTTTAAGTAGGTTTAATGTACATCAGATTCTAAGTCAGAGTCTAAGCTTTCAAATAATGAAATCCCATCAAAACCTGTCAAGAAGTTTTGGATGGTGCTGTAGTAAACAGACCAACACACAATTCTAAAAACAACCATTTAAGAGACTTCCAAAGAGTCATTCCTTTGCATTTTTTTTCTTCAAGGATATCTTAAATTTATAGACACATTTATAATAGTACAGACATTTATATTTTTTTTATTACTTTTGTTACACTTCATACAATGTATTTTCACTATTCTGGTTACTATTATAATTAGTTATTAATCTATATTTGCATTTTATCTCCTAACCCAAATTTTAAATATTTTCTGTCTTCCCACCACCATCATCACATTGAATCAAAAAATCAGAAGAAATTTCCTTTAATACATGTAGTGGGTTTACTATGCAGAACCTGTCAGCCAAAATGTTTCTTTCATTTTACATCTCACAATGACAAAGTTATTACCTCAAACTTTATATTATTTTTAGTTTATATTTCTTATCTCCCAACTTCTACTGTTATAAGTGAAGGATAACCAAAAACTGTACATATATAAATAAGTACTTTTATTTGCTGGTAAAGATGTCAAGAATTTGAATAAGTTATTTGATGAAGAACTAAAAATAACAATGAACATATTACGGGAAGTTGTGAAACATTTGCATTTGAAAGCCACATGGCACTTTAAATAGAATTCTGATCTCAGTCACTCCTTAGATAATTTCTGAAAAAAAAGGAATGGTTATGGGTTCCATTATATCATTTCACTGCCCAACAAGAAATGGTCTGCAATAGTATGTTTAATGCAGAATATACCACAGGTTGTAAGCATCTTAGAATTTTAGTAAATTCTAGCCTCTCACCTCTAGGCATCAGGGGTAAAGCTTATTCTGTAGTAAAAGACAGTTTTCAGTTCATGTACAGGTTATGGGAGTAAAGCTTTATGTAGCATGAGAGACACAGTAACAAAACTCACTAAATAAAACCCTTTAGGGATAATAAAAGTATTCAAAATTAAATAAATGCTCTAAATAAACCTTTGATAACAAAAAGAAGACATCAGTTTGGGAGGAAATAGATTAAATCCCACAAGTTCAATTTCAAATAATAGATTTTGATATAGGTTAACTTTGTAGTTTCTAAACCAATTTGAATGCAGTAAAGACTTTCAGTAGTTGCTAAACGCCGAATATAAACTTTGAATGATAATAAATAAACTTTAAATCAACTGAAAATTAAATAATCATCAGTAATCTAACTTTGTAATTATGAGCTTCTAACTGGGGAGCATTTTGTCATTTTAAACCAATTTAGGAGCAAGAAAGCAACTCAATACTTAATAATCCAACTATACTAATTTTCTGTAATGATATTAACACCTTTTACTAACCTTAAATATGATAATCCAAAATAATCCAGTTTAGTACACAAGAAATTTCTAATATTTGGCATTTCACTGTTTTCACATACTTTTGAACAAAATAAAGTAATTGTAGGGAAGTAATCATGCAATTAAAATATGAATTCACTAAAATTTTGTAGTTTCTGAACGTTCAAATAACTTAAATCAATTTTTATACTTCGTCAGATACTCTGCACTTTTAATAATTTTTTATCTCAAAATCCTAGAGAACATCCGAAATAAAAAGTAGATTTCCGGGAAGAACTAAAAATCTAATATCACATATAATAATTTCAAGTAATTCCAGTCAATAGAACCGATCTTATAGAGATCTTGAAATTTATTTTTCATCACGACCATGAGGTCAACTTAGAAATATTTTCCAGCCGATCTAAAGTAGATACAGAGATGAGATAACTTTCAGAATACGTAGTTTAATTCAGTGAATCTCGTGGTAATTTTAGATTTGCGATAAAACTAACAGAAATAAAGTTATAAAATTAAAACTGAAATTGCACTTTGGTTACGTCGTAGTTAAACTTTCCCTGCACCAATTTTAATAAAAGTTACACCAATAAACTCAGGAATTTTAGTAGAAAACGGTGATAATAATAATATTTGCGTAAATTGTGGCATTAATAAAATGACGAAATGTAGAAGTTTCGAGAACAAAAGTACTTCCCCAGAGTAGAGAAATAGTTCACTCCTACCCTTACAACTTTTAAACCAGTTGCTTAAAATTATTCACTAAATATCCATTATTTCACAATTAAATATGTCGAAACACTGTCACACCTAAAGTTTTGGATAACCGCTTAGTTACTGAGATATTTCAGATCTAAATCGTAGAGGTGTTAGCAGAAAGTTGTGTTCTGGCTGTGACGTCAGCGAAGGTATAAATTAGGTCGCCTTGTGAAGACGCCATTCTGTATTGTCTTTTCCGGGTTTGAAGTCGTGCTACTAAGATGTTATAAGCGTGTGTGCGTTGGTAGGTTGGCAACTCCGACTTATGTTGGTAGCTCAGGTCTTCAGTTGGCACTACCGGGATCGGCCATCATGGTTGGGGAGTGGCTTTGTTTACTTAACATGAACTTTTAATTTTCAACTGGGGTTTGGTCGGGCTCTACTTCTCTCCATAATCTGTGATTTTGGAACGATTGTTCGATTTGCCTAAGCAACTTAAGAATGCTGTTTGAACTTTGAATTTCATTTTTAATATTTAACTTGAAGAATTTTTGGAAAAGTGAACTGTTTCATTTCTGTAGCTGCTATCATACCTTTTCGATATTTGGGTTTTCAAATATTGTGGCGACCTGTAGCGTTCTAGTTGTATCCGGGCAACATGGTCAAACTAAATTAAAGTATTCAACAAGTTTTCATCGGACTTGGAGGTGTGATCAAGAGAGTAAGTTAAGGCACATAGGCGATACTCTACCCCGGTATCGGCCTAGTTCCTTACATGGGACTTTAAGGCTAGTGTTTGTTCAATTTCAAACTGTGGAGAGAGTTTACCGACCATAAGTGCTACGAAGCCCTAACTGTGGATAACACCTTCTTCGGGAAGACCTACATCGACCTTGGCGGACCGAGAGCAGCCGACCTGACCACATCACCGACGCCACACGACTACAGCTTCGAGTAGCTGTGAGCAGACTTCGCAGCCGACTACGCCTCTTTCACTTCATCCGAAGTGCTGACCAGTGGGTCCAGGGGCTCGGACGACGCGGTATTCGCCACACCACTTCGCTCCGTTCATCACGCCGACTACGGACTGCGAGCCTGCGCAAGTTAAGTAAAATTACTCTTCATCTGACATCGGGCCGCTCCATCCTAAACTTTGGCGACAGTTTAGGCCTGCCGGGAGCATTCTTTCCTATCATCTATGCAGTTTCTTCCTTCTTTTTCGTGCTGTATAGAAACATCACACTTCCATCAATAGTTGACCAAAATATCTTATGATATTGTTCGAAGGTTGCAATCACAGTAACCGCATTTTTACTATTATTTATGCCATTACGGTGGCAAACTTGTGCTCGATTTTTAATGAGTGACAAGACTTTGGGGGTAATCTATTTTACCTATCAGCCTAATTTTACCTGGCTTTTCATTTTTTTTTTGTGTCTACGAGTGAATTAACAGTGTTTTGGAACGTTGGTATGTAACTTCGATCAGCTGTTTGTGTATGTACCTCCGATCAGCTGTTGTATGCAACTCAAAGAGTTTACTACTACAGAGATTGTACATCTTTGCCGACGATTTGCTGAGGCACACTCCATAACAGAGATAATTTTTTTTCTTTTCTTGTGTTTACCATCTGCTTCAGTGACTGTCTTTGCAATGTTTTCCATGCACAACTGAGAGGAAATTTTTTTTTGTTTTTGTTCATGACGTGTTTGTTTTTTTCTTTTTTCTAAATACAGTTAAGTTTTTATTGTGAGTTTTTGTTTGTGTTTTTTGGAATTGGGAATTTGTTATTTTACTTTGTCAGTTCAATTTTCTACCCAATCATGAAGCAGCCTGATCTTATAAAAATTAATGTAGACACCTGGTCTAAATATTTACAACCCATTGAAGATAATTTGAATATCTCATTTCCATTAGTCTCTTATACTGAGGAAATTAACAAATCTATATTATGGCTACAAGATACATATAATGGGAAATGTCAAAGAGTGTGGAACTTGGTTAGGCGCAAGTGTGAAGCTTATAAAAATGATACTGTGTCTGCGCAACGTCGCACACAACAATTTATCCAGTCTAGGCCCGGTATACTTTTTGTTAGACTTGCGGTTGAGTTACAAAAGTGGGAATTCTCTACAAAGATTGAAGAGCAAATCAAACTTTCCAGCCAAGTACACTTAACTCCTTTAGCAGTTAAATCTGAAGTTGTTAACAAGTTACGCTACTATAAAGAAAGGTTAGAATATTGGGCTGATGCTGATCAACTGCAAGAGTTGACAATAATATTTGATTATATTACAAAGGTAGCAGATGAAGTATATAATAGGTTGCTAACCCTCTTTATAGACCTTAAACACTATGAAATTGAAACTATGAAAACACATTTGTCAAATTTCACGTCCTTCTGTGATAATTTACTGCAACAGGAAGAGGTTACACAAAGTAATGATCCAACACCTCCTCCTGCTAATGCACCTAACACAAAAACAACTACAGGAGACACTTTGGAACCTACTGTAGATTCATTACCCACAGCTGATCTAGTGGAACACAACACCATTCCTCAGCCATCAGCTCTTTTAGTAAATGCACCTATTGAGCCACCACTACGGCTTACTACTACTGATGCCCTAGTTGGTAATGAAGCAGAGCCTTTGCCTGCATCAGCTGATTCAATTCTACATACTTTTGAAAACTCTGACACCTATTCGGCACCCACAGAGGTGACTGAACCTAGCATTAATGCATCAGCTGATCCATTACCACCTACTGACCACTTAGATTCTATTGCAGTAGAAACAACTAATTTTTCCAAAACTGAAATTCAGGTACAGCCCTCAGCTGATCTTTCACAGGCCATTGACCCACCTGTTGTATATAATAATATTGTATCTGAACTTGTCAATATTGAAACTGATGCTCTGCCTGCTACGGCTGAGCCTTCACAAGTGATTAATGATAATGAACATTCAACAGTAACTTTATGTGTTAGTAAAGATTTTATGGATGTCGCTACTGTTCAAATGGAAGAACAGATTCATAATATACAATCAGCTGATCCCACAACACAGGCTGTTTGCTCATATGAGCCTAATATTTCCAAATCCAAACAGCTTGTAAGGCGATACAAGCCTACATTTGTGGATAAGCTGAAACAGCAATTATTTCAGAAAATGTTTCCTGAAAACATTCATACTGATTTGCCACAAATTACTATTCCTAATTGGGAACACTGTGGTATTAATAAACAATTTTTCAATTCTATTCTTTTTCAGAATGTAAGAGATTTTTCAGGCAGTGAGTACTTCATTAAATTTTATCCTGATAATTTCAGGAAACCCTTTGCATTCTGTATGGCAAAAGAAAACAGGGTTTCTTTTTCACAAACTCACTTGTCTATGCTGTACCAGCACAATAAGACTACTTTGAGTTATGATTGTTTTAGGAGGGGGATAAAGATGAAAGTCTGTTGAACCCCTTACCATCAAACAGAAGGCAAACACTTTTTGCAGAATGGAGGAATGTCTTAAAACTTAAACCTACTAATCCTCCTGTTCAGGTACACCCATTGGAAATCTACGCTTGCACACAGTCTCAGACAACCTGTGTTACTTTAAATGTTTTTCATTTTTGCACCTTTTTGACAGTTAGTATTTGTTTATCTGAGTCTTTTACTCAGCTGAGTTTGATTTTTGAAGTTGTATTGGGACCAGAAGTTTTGCAAACTCTTTACTTTTCTAATGAGTACTTTGAGCTAATACTATTGGAACATCTACCTTGGGAGTCATATGCCAGATTAGATTGGATAGAATTTCTGAGACACCAAGGGCGGAACTTATGGATGTTGAGATGGATTGTCAAAGAGATAAAGTTGTTTGTGCAAGTGAGGAAGTTGATGCTCTAGTTAAAGTAGAGGTCAAGATATGACATGTTTTCCTATATTTTGGGGGAGGCTGGAAGAGAAGAAAGTACCATTTTGGGGGAATGCATTATTGTTATATTTATTAATAGGGCCAGGAAATAGAGTCCTGCCTGCGAATCCCATTATTATTAGGGCCAGGAAGCAGAGACTTACCTGCGAATCCCATATTTATTAACAGGGCCAGGAATCAGAGACTCACCTGAGAATCCCATAATTATAAATTGCATTTCCACCCATCATTATTATCATTATTATTATTGTTATGTATCAGTGTAACAAAACAGGGCGACCTCCTATATTAAAACACACATTAGGCATCACCTAGGGATGACCTCAAATACCAAAATAAGGCGTCATTGTTAAATTTCATATATATATATAGGAAACATGAGCAATCAACACACTATAGAGACAAAAGCGGAAATGACCAAGTTTGTTACACATAATGGAATCTTGGAGATATGATATTAAAACTGATGTGAGTTTACATTCTTGTTGCGGAAGAATGAATTGAAAGCTATTTGGGAAGTTATGTACGGTCTTAAGTGTTTATCTATGTACCATAGAACGGTTTTGGGATAGCAATTCCTATTGTCTTGTACACTAAGAAGGTTGAATGATGTTAGTAATGTGATGAGGATACACACATACTTTCAAATATTTTTATAGTAAAAATAAACCACTCTAAGCAAACTTTTTATAATAAACTTTCCTATACATTTTCCTACTTTAAGTAACACTTTCTTCGCTTTGTCTTATTTACCCAACTTAGGTTGAGGATTTTTTGTGCTTTGTTGCACCTTAGGCACTTCATAGTGGCCTTAAGCAATCAGAATTTTGAGAGTAATGTTCTTTATTATCATTAAACTATAACACTTGAACTAACTTTCATAAACTATAACTGATTTGAGTATACAACTTTTCTTGTGACATTATTCTGAGATATTTGGTCCAGGGGACACACACCCCATTATAAGCACACATAACCAAGACCTACCTCTTTTGCAGAATAAGTTGTTATAATATTTATAAAGGATATGTGACTTTTTTGCACCAGTGTACTGGTGAACACAACTAGTGTTGTGATACTTTACCATAAGAGATCTTTTGTAACGTTTCATACATACATACACGACATAAATACACTCATTTTACACAGCAGTGTACTGCTGCTTGGAAACTACGTTTCCTTATAACTTATGATTTACCCCTATACATTCTTAGGATGTTTTAGATTCATTTTGGGAACTATATTTTGTAAATGACTACTTTAATTAATAATCCTTATTATGATGGTAATCAACTTAGTTAAATTAAATTATACAATAACTTGGCATGGACCATGTTCACGTTCTTATGATATGTATGTGTTTGTATTTTTCTTGTATCCCTTTCTTTATATTTTTCCTTGGGATTATTTCTTGTAACATTGTTTACTTATGGGTATATTTATAACTTGTAATTTTTCTTACATTTCATTTACTATGTCTAATTATTTTATCTCCTTTGCTAAGGAAGTTTATTATTTCTTGTCCCATTTCCCAATAACTTGTGGGAACATTATTGTAATTGCTATGTTTTTTGTATTCTTTTGTATTTTACTTTTATATTTTTCTTGTATATGCATAGGTTAGTGATTAAGAATAATTTGGCCACCACTAATTCCCTATGGTTTTCTGTTTTGTATCTTTCACAGACCAGCTAGCTGACCGAGTTCCCCAGGCTTCTCCTGCTGCGTCAGGAACCGGGGATGATGGACGTTACTCGGCAGTTCTAGCCATAAGGCTATTGGTTTATATAAATTTTGCGAGCCTTGAAGTCTGCGCCCGTTACAGGACTTGGGTTTTCACCCATTTAGGGAGTTTGGTAATGAAGGGTTAAAGTGTGAAAAGGGAAAGTGGTAGTTTTGAGGCCTAAACAAAATCAATACAATGTTGTAAAAACAGAGACGTTTGTAAAACGAAGGACTTTCCTACATGGAATTGCATAATACAATTGTTTATAAGATACCACAGATTTCATTTCAATGTTTGTAAAATTATACACATTATTGGTTTTTTAAAAAAACAAATTTGATATCTTTTGTGTAAATATATTTCAATGTAATTTGTGTAATGTGCATTTATACCACTTATGTTTTGTATTCTAACAATTGGTTTGATATTTTTATAAGTTTGTGAGAACACATATGTTTATAATTTTGTGATCATTTAATATTTCATATTTTACATTTTTTTTTTTTTGCTATTTGATCATAATTTCTCATCAATATTGATCCTTTTAAGAATGAATGAGTTTTTGAGAATTTTTGTAATAATGGCGTGAGTGAAGGTTAAATTTTTGAGATTGTTAAAATAAATTTTTGCTTTTGAGTATGAATGGTGGAGAGAAAGAACCAAACCGACATGCGATAGTTCATTTTCTTTTGGGATTTTAAATTTTTCTTTTATTTTTTCAAGATGTACAGTTAGTTTTCTTGGGAAAATAACTTCAATCTTCGGGGGGCATGTAAGCATCTTAGAATTTTAGTAAATTCTAGCCTCTCACCTCTAGGCATCAGGGGTAAAGCTTATTCTGTAGTAAAAGACAGTTTTCAGTTCATGTACAGGTTATGGGAGTAAAGCTTTATGTAGCATGAGAGACACAGTAACAAAACTCACTAAATAAAACCCTTTAGGGATAATAAAAGTATTCAAAATTAAATAAATGCTCTAAATAAACCTTTGATAACAAAAAGAAGACATCAGTTTGGGAGGAAATAGATTAAATCCCACAAGTTCAATTTCAAATAATAGATTTTGATATAGGTTAACTTTGTAGTTTCTAAACCAATTTGAATGCAGTAAAGACTTTCAGTAGTTGCTAAACGCCGAATATAAACTTTGAATGATAATAAATAAACTTTAAATCAACTGAAAATTAAATAATCATCAGTAATCTAACTTTGTAATTATGAGCTTCTAACTGGGGAGCATTTTGTCATTTTAAACCAATTTAGGAGCAAGAAAGCAACTCAATACTTAATAATCCAACTATACTAATTTTCTGTAATGATATTAACACCTTTTACTAACCTTAAATATGATAATCCAAAATAATCCAGTTTAGTACACAAGAAATTTCTAATATTTGGCATTTCACTAGTTCTTCACACTTTGAACAAAATAAAGTAATTGTAGGGAAGTAATCATGCAATTAAAATATGAATTCACTAAAATTTCGTAGTTTCTGAACGTTCAAATAACTTAAATCAATTTTTATACTTCGTCAGATACTCTGCACTTTTAATAATTTTTTATCTCAAAATCCTAGAGAACATCCGAAATAAAAAGTAGATTTCCGGGAAGAACTAAAAATCTAATATCACATATAATAATTTCAAGTAATTCCAGTCAATAGAACCGATCTTATAGAGATCTTGAAATTTATTTTTCATCACGACCATGAGGTCAACTTAGAAATATTTTCCAGCCGATCTAAAGTAGATACAGAGATGAGATAACTTTCAGAATACGTAGTTTAATTCAGTGAATCTCGTGGTAATTTTAGATTTGCGATAAAACTAACAGAAATAAAGTTATAAAATTAAAACTGAAATTGCACTTTGGTTACGTCGTAGTTAAACTTTCCCTGCACCAATTTTAATAAAAGTTACACCAATAAACTCAGGAATTTTAGTAGAAAACGGTGATAATAATAATATTTGCGTAAATTGTGGCATTAATAAAATGACGAAATGTAGAAGTTTCGAGAACAAAAGTACTTCCCCAGAGTAGAGAAATAGTTCACTCCTACCCTTACAACTTTTAAACCAGTTGCTTAAAATTATTCACTAAATATCCATTATTTCACAATTAAATATGTCGAAACACTGTCACACCTAAAGTTTTGGATAACCGCTTAGTTACTGAGATATTTCAGATCTAAATCGTAGAGGTGTTAGCAGAAAGTTGTGTTCTGGCTGTGACGTCAGCGAAGGTATAAATTAGGTCGCCTTGTGAAGACGCCATTCTGTATTGTCTTTTCCGGGTTTGAAGTCGTGCTACTAAGATGTTATAAGCGTGTGTGCGTTGGTAGGTTGGCAACTCCGACTTATGTTGGTAGCTCAGGTCTTCAGTTGGCACTACCGGGATCGGCCATCATGGTTGGGGCGTGGCTTTGTTTACTTAACATGAACTTTTAATTTTCAACTGGGGTTTGGTCGGGCTCTACTTCTCTCCATAATCTGTGATTTTTGGAACGATTGTTCGATTGCCTAAGCAACTTAAGAATGCTGTTTGAACTTTGAATTTCATTTTTTTTAATAAACTTGAAGAATTTTTGGAAAAGTGAACTGTTTCATTTCTGTAGCTGCTATCATACCTTTCGATATTTGGGTTTTCAAATATTGTGGCGACCTGTAGCGTTCTAGTTGTATCCGGGCAACATGGTCAAACTAAATTAAAGTATTCAACAAGTTTTCATCGGACTTGGAGGTGTGATCAAGAGAGTAAGTTAAGGCACATAGGCGATACTCTACCCCGGTATCGGCCTTTGTCCTTACAAGGTTTCTAGCATGGCCTATTCACTTAAAGTCATTAATTAAATGAGCAATGTGTTCTTAAGCAGGGTTAAAAAGAACACCTCTTGTAAAGCCACCATCATTAGCGAGGAGGACAGTGAGAAGCATGTTATAATTTCATGTGCAGCAGCTGGTATTTCCAGTAGATACTCCTCATGTTTCAAGTTGAAATATATTTAATGAAATAGTCATTACTCAGCACAAACCTTGTTAAGAAAGTACAGAGCACAATTTGACCTGGTGTTAGTGTGCTGCCATTCGAGGTATTCATCAACACGTGCCTGTTGCTGGCTGTCACGTGGATACCAATGGTCTGCAGCACCCTTTTCACGACACAGGTAGCGCAGGATACCGACACTGCAAAGGAAATTACAAGTTTCCACTTGCTCTCATTTTGTATGTATAATTCAGATTTATTAGATGTTTAATTAAAAACTCATGTAGGGAGAAAAATTTAGGTATCCTAATTTGAGCAACAATTCTTAAGGCAGAAAGGAGAGTTTATGTAAATTAATTTCTAATATTTTAGTAGTCAGTACATTGTAACAGAAGAAGTACAATCAACAATTTTAAATATATAATTTCTGTACACCAACTATTATGGTTACAATTTTTAGACAGATATATAGTTTTTATCAGTGAATTTCCCAGTTTTTACCTCAAAACAAACATTCCATCAATAGAACGGCAATTAATAACTTAATCTGGTGATAAATTTTAACATTATTACTAAGAAGAACTATGTTTCTACCTTACAAAAACTTACATGGATAATGGAAACAATGAACCTGCCATTTAAGCACTGAAAATAGGATAGGGTATGGAAAATAACCAGTCACTAACACAGATGAAGGCAGGGTCAAAGAAACACTGAAAAAACACAAAACACGAATACAATTCACAATATTTCAGTTAATAACATTAGTTATGTAGGAGATGAGACCTGCCACATGAATGAACCAAAGATGAAACACTCAGGAGGGTGGAGATTGAATTAGTAAGGGAGCGTCCGTAAACTAAGTAGCTCCATTTTGACCGCCTGTAAACTTCCCCTCCCCCCCTTTCATCCGCCCTCCATGGGGCAGGTAGCTTTTTTCCCCTATTCATTTCAGAGGACATTTTTTACCATTTTCTCTTGTCAAACTATTGGAAATTACTTACGGAGATAATTAAATGATGGAAATAAATATTCACACACTGTTGTGTGTTCTGTACCGTATTTTAAGTGTGACAAATGATATTAATGAAAAGCTACATGCTTGGCTTGGAAACCCCTCACATAGCCCAGCGTAGCTTTCTACTCAACCCCTCACCTTCACCACCACCCCCCCAATCCTCCCAAACTGAGGTACATAGTTTATGGATGCTCCCAAGTGAGTGGAGAAAGTTTGCCTAAGATTATTGTGATGATCATTCAAGGTAAAATGATATTTAAAAAAATATATAATTTGGATTTGTTATAAGAGAAAATAAATAAATAAAAATATACTATACATATATTGATAATCATGAAACAATAGGTGCTAACTAGTGAAAAGGAATTACAAATTATAACAGGAAATTAACCACCACTTGACTTAGATGTACACCATCCAAGGTAGATTATTAGGAAACAAAGGCACTAAAAGCGGACATATTGGACATCAGGATAGGATAAATGACCACCGCTTACCATAGAAGAGGATTCCAGTGGCATTGGTACACGAAAAAACACGAAAATAAAATTTTTGAGCCATCGCTCTTCATCAGTAGCAGTGAGATGGCTGCACCCAAGCGGCTGGCAGTCAACTATATATATATATATATATATATATATATATATATATATTATAACAATGAAAAAAATACGCTAAGTAGCGGAAAGGAATCAAATTAGGATAGGGAATGAGCCACCACTTACCTTTAGATGATGGATGTGGGGCGCGAACACACATAAAAGACACAAACACAAACAATAAAGAAATTTTCGGGAAAAAAAACCCTTTGTCAACAAGAGAACATTATGAGAGGTGAATGCAGCCGGAGATTGCCTCACAGAAAGGATATATATATATATATATGTATTGATGGTAACAATGAAATCAAGATGCTAAGTAGTGGAAAGGAATCAAATTAGGATAGGGAAATGAGCCACCACTTACCTTTAGATGATGGATGTGGGGCGCAAACACACAGAAAAGACACAAACACAAATAATAAAGTAATTTTCGGGATAAACCCTTCGTCAACGGGAGAACATGATGAGAGGTGGGCGCAGTTGGAGACTGCCTCACAGGAAGACTGCCGGTAGGGAAAATGGTGGGGGTAAATTCAAACATCGGAAAAGAAGAGGGGCAGTGAATCAGAGCTAATACCCGAGCATAGATATATATCCAAACTAATCTCTGTTTGGTGGGAAGATCAAAATATAATTAGAACTAAATATGAAAAAAAATATAAAAAATTTATAAAATAATAATAAAAATAATTATTTTTATGAAGTAATCACAGTTAGTGGTGGTTCTATACAGGTAGTGGAAAAGAGGATTAAAAAGGTTAAACATATGTAATAATAATAATGACTGGGTATTATCTGAAGTTGAGACCAGGTGGTTGCCTTGTGCCAAGTTTGTACTGGTAGGCAAGTTCCCACCTTCTGAGTTCAGAGAAACTGCTGCTATTAGGGAGAACTCTGATAGCACAGACTGTGAAACATGAGGTGAAATTATTCAAATTATGGGTTATGGCATGGGCAGCAACTGGGTGCTTTGGGTTCTGTGTGAACACCATCTGTCGGTGGCCATTCATTCTTATGGAGAGCTGATTTGTGGTCAAACCTATATATGAAGCCAGGCAGTGGTTGCATGTTAACTGGTATATTACATGTGTGGTTTCACAGGTGGCGTGTCCTATGATAGGGAAGCTTTCCCCTATGACAGGGTTGATGAAAGTGGTGGAAGCATGATGTATGTCGCACATCTTGCAGCGGGGTCTATTACATGGGAAAGAGCCTTGTATCTGACATATATGAAAATTGATTGTAAAATTGCAGAATAGTAAGTAGGTTGAGGCCAGAAGTATGTTGTGTGTCTAGGATGTTTTGATAGCAAGTTCCCATGTGCAGAGTTGCAAAGAGATTGTGGTTCAAAAAACTCTGACCATGAAACAGATGTTAAGAGTGCTGGAATCATCTGAGCTGGCATGGATTGCCACTGGATGGTCTAGATTGGCAATATAAATGTTTTGACGTGGCCATACATTCCGTAGGACAACTGCTGAGTGATGAGACCAATATAGGAAGCAGTGAAGTGAGGAAAGATAAGTTGGTAAATTAGGTGGAAGGTAGCACAGGTGCCATGCCCAATAATAGGAAAGGATTCTACTGTGACGTGATTAGAGTAAGTAGTGGCAGCTGATGGCATGCTGCATGTTTTGTAGCTGGGTCTATTGCAGGGGAAAAATCCATGTGGAGATCTAGGAGAGTCAGAAGTTAAGCACTCATGCATCAAGATTATGTTCAGATTAGTAGGTTTGCTATAGCAAGTGCAGGAGACAGTGGGTAGGATTTTAGGAAGGAATGTAGAAAGTCATGCCCACTGTGGAGGATCTGACTAAAGGATTCCAGGCCAGGAAAGAACTGGGTGATGATTTTTTTTTTAACTGCTTTATGTCTCTCAACAGCGAGGTCTTTAGAGACGGGAAAGGATGGGGGGCAGGGATGGGGGCAAGGAATGGGAAGGAATTCGGCCATGGCCTTGTGAAGGAAGCATCTAGGCATTTGCCTGGAGTGATTTGGGAAACCATGGAAAACCCAAATCTGGATGCTCAGACGGGGATTCGAACCGCCGTCCTCCCAAATGCGAGGCGAGAACGCTAAACATTACACCGCCAAGCTCGGTAGGGTGGTGAATCTTGGCAGTAGCGTAGCTATCGTCGGTGACACCCGGGGCGGATATCAATGGTGTCACCCTTCGAAAATTTAAATTCAAAATTAAGTAAAATATAATATCTTGTAAGTGTAAAATATAATATTAATAAAATATAATTAAATAAACATTTATTGCCATTAAAAATTATAGTTAATAAAATTGTAATATTAACTTCATTTAAAAAAACACAACTAAAAACAATCTTCTCTTTTTAGCTTTAACAGCTGCAAACTCGTAAATCACATGTTCAAAATTATCAATTTTGGTTACTTCATGTTCAATAGTCGATATGGCAAGATTTTAGCCACGTGTTGTTCACCGGTGATCGAAAGTGGTTTTAGAGAGGCCTCTGAAGATCGGGTCTCAGTCCGACACTCGGCCGTCATTGGATTGGTTTATGTTTTGACGGTGCGGATTAGTATCGGTCTGCTAGATGTGGAGATGCGCATCGAGAGAGTTCCGAAATTTACCTTCCCTTACGACTAAATGTTGTTTTCATGTTATTATTTGCCTTAAAAAAATTATTTTTTTCATCCATGTTCATCAGATGTTCGTAAAATGTAGGAAGAGTTCTAGCATCTTCGCATTAATTTAATTTAAATTATTGTTTTCATCCATGTTCATCAGATGTTCGTAAAATGTAGGAAGAGTCCTAGCATCTTCGCATTAAAAATAATCAGAGCTTTGCCAGAGTTGAAGACCAATTTTACGACCCACGAAAATTGCAGCCGAAATCCGCATTTGTAACCGAACCTCCCACACCCGAATCGCACGCCGTAACCAGACGCAAGACTAATCTAGAAGTATTGAAAAATATGTATTCAAACACATAAAAGTGGATTCGTGTCTTTTGATAACAAAAATATATGGTATAGAAAAAGAATGTGTTTATTTTATCATGTTTGAAAACTTATTTTTCATCACACCTATATTCGGACTGGTGATTCAAATGATTACTGCGTGTGATTTGAAAACTGTAGATCCAGACGGTGTTGTGATAAACGAATGAAATTTGGCTCCAAATATGCCCGCATGCAGAGTTTAAATGATTTAACATTAAAAGTTTTACATGTAATAATGTCAGAATTACGGTGCTATATATTATGTAAATTGCAATGTTTTTATTTTTTTTTAAGCGTATAATTGGTGAATAGTGTGGTGCCACATGACACGTGGTTGCCCACAAGTTTTTGTTGTCTAAGTATGCCAAGGCAAAGAGTGACAACTCTCTACACCCAAATGTCTAACAGTGAGAGAGGTCGGAGAATTGACATGTTTTGAAAGGGTGAAATCTCCAGAATGATTTGGCGCAGTGCAATGTCAGTTTACAGACTTGTTACAAAGTGATGAAAAAAAGCTCTAATACTCCTAGAGCAGACACAGGTCCATACAGATGGATAACAGCACGTGAAGACTGCCAAATGGTGTGGGTGGCTGTTGCTGGCAGATGGTTGACTGCAGGCCAGTTCCAAGTAGTGGTTACACATAGTCATACCCCGCCTCCGCCCCTCCCCGGATGATTGTAAACTAATTGCTTGAAGCTGGGTTACACTCTCTGGCCCCTGTGCATTGTATCCCATTAATCTAATTTCATTGCCATCATCATCTACCCTGGTATAATGCGAAACACAAATGGACATGTGAATGGCGTACATTTGTGTTTAGAGACGAGTCTCGATTCTGTCTGTGGCAAAGTGATAATCGACAACATGTTCGTAGGCGTAGTGGAGGAACGGCTTATCTGCTGTGATTTCAGAACCTCACGCAAGTTCCGCCACCGGTGTCATGTTTTGGTGGCTATCAGTTTCGATAGCATGACTGAGTCGGCTGTTGTTGAAGGCAATGACAACCCATCACTATGTGGACGGGGTTCTGCATCTTATTGTGATACCCTACATGTTCAACATCCGAAATGTATTTTCCAACAAGACAGTGCCCGTCCTCATACTGCGGCCATCGTCACACAAGCCTTGCAAGGAGTTTCGATCACAATATGGACAGCACGGTTCCCAGATTTGTCCCAAACAGAGCATTTCTAGGATACCAGAAGTAGACACATTAGATCACATGGTCACCCAGCACAAACTGTGCAACAACTGACTGCAAAAGACATGTACGCGTAGTGAGACATACACCAAGAAGACATCCGAACACTTGTTGTGTCAATGCCGGCAAGGATCCACGAATGTATTGGGTCTCAAGTTGGGCGCATTTCTCACTGACAACTGTAAAAGGTAATAACTTAGCTTGATCCATTTTCATTTGTTATTATTTGTTTTAGGTATGGCCCTGGATATATTTTCAAAGTTTCCTAAAATTCTGCCATTCATGTATGCGTGTTGTGATTTTAATTTCCGCCAGTGTAACTATAGGGCAACCATAAGATTTCGCCATAAATTTAAAAAAGTCGACAACTACCCATTTACCGAGCGTGGCGGTGTAACGGTTAACGTTCTCGCCTCGCATTCGGGAGGACAGCGGTTCGAATCCCCGTCCGGGCATCCAGATTTGGGTTTTCCATGGTTTCCCAAATCACTCCAGGCAAATGCCAGGATGCTTCCTTCAAAAGGCCATGGCCAAATTTCTTCCCATTCCTTGCCCCCCATCCTTTCCCATCTCTAAAGACCTCGCTGTTGAGAGACGTAAAGCAGATAAAAAAAAAAACTACCCATTTGTTATTGAAACGTTAACATAGGCTGTATTTAAATGACTTCACAACCTCGGTATTTGGAGGACCAAGGGATATTGAGAGGAAAGTTAACAGAAGTGGCTTGATCCAAGTAGAAGCAATTCCAGACCCAGATGGGGTCCCTTTGGAGCAAACCCACGATCCGGGTCCCACAAGTTGTGAGACCCTGGGGGATACTGTATAGTCAGAGAAGCAACTCTACATTAAGTTCCTTCATAAAAATAGAGAAATAAATAAAATATAAAATCATAATTAAACGTAATCTTATATATATATAAAAATAGACGTGTTTTTTCCTATATTTCACTTTTCAGCCACCACTACCTTGCACAGATCACTGATGTTTGTTGGTGGAAGTAGCATGGAGTTTCCTGTCGTGCACAACGTTGGCCGAATGCCGATAGCTGTGGGGATGTGGGAGATATAATGATTAAAGTTGGTCAGTGCAGGGCGTTTTCATATTTTGACCAAAAATTTGTATCTCCGCATACTTCTCTTTCCTGCCACAACTACATAACATAGAACATTGGTATTTGTGTGTCGTAGTAGAATCGTCTTTCCTGTCGTGCACTATGGTTGTTAGATGTCGGTAGCTATGGGGGTGTGGGAGATATGGGGGTTGAAAGTGGTCGACCTGTGGCAATTTCATACTTCTGCCAAAGACAAAAGTGTCATGGTGTATCACTTTTCAGCGAAAACTATAGATCACAGATAACTGGTGTTTGTGTGTAGTAGTAGCACAGAGTCACCTTTCGATCACAACAGCGGCCGAATTTCAGAAACTGTGTTACTATGGTAGACATGGTTGTTGTAAGTGGCCGACCAAGGATATTTTCGAATTTCGACTGTCTCCGCATATGTCACTTTTCTGCCACAACTACATAGCATAGAACATTGGTGTTTGTGTATGGTAGTAGAATCGTATCTCATGTAGTGCACTATGGTTGTTAGATGTCGGTAGCTATGGGGGTGTGGGAGATATGGGGGTTGAAAGTGATCGACCTGTGGCAATTTCATACTTCTGCCAAAGACAAAAGTGTCATGGTGTATCACTTTTCAGCGAAAACTATAGATCACAGATAACTGGCGTTTGTGTGTAGTAGTAGCACAGAGTCACCTTTCGATCACAACAGCGGCCGAATTTCAGAAACTGTGTTACTGTGGTAGATATGGTGGTTGTAAGTGGCCAACCAAGGATATTTTCGAATTTCGACTGTCTCCGCATATGTCACTTTTCTGCCACAACTACATAGCATAGAACATTGGTGTTTGTGTTTGGTAGTAGAATCGTATCTCATGTAGTGCACTATGGTTGTTAGATGTCGGTAGCTATGGGGGTGTGGGAGATATGGGGGTTGAAAGTGATCGACCTGTGGCAATTTCATACTCCTGCCAAAGACAAAAGTGTCACGGTGTATCACTTTTCAGCGAAAACTATAGATCACAGATAACTGGCGTTTGTGTGTAGTAGTAGCACAGAGTCACCTTTCGATCACAACAGCGGCCGATTTTCAGAAACTGTGGTAGTGTGGTAGATATGGTGATTGTAAGTGGCCGACCAAGGATATTTTCGTATTTCGACTGTCTCCGCATATGTCACTTTTCTGCCACAACTACATAGCATAGAGCATTGCTGTTTGTTTTTCGTAGTAGAATCGTATCTCATGTAGTGCACTATGGTTGTTAGATGTCGGTAGCTATGGGGGTGTGGGAGAAATGGGGGATAAAATGGTCGACCTGCGACAATTTCATATTTCTGCCAAAGACGCATGTGTCACGTTGTATCACTTTTAAGTGAAAACTATCAATCGCAGATTACCGGCGTTTTTTGTGTGGTAGTAACACAGAGTCACCCATCGATCACAACGTTGGCCGAAATTCGGTAACTGTGGGAGTGTGTGAGATATGGTGTTCGAAATTGGTCGATCAAGAATATTTTCGTATTTCATCCAAAGACTTGTGTGTATCCGTAAATTTTACTTTGCTGCCGGAACTACATAGCGCAGAAGACTGGTATTTGTGTGTGGTAATAGTATCGAGTCTCCCATCGTGCATTATGGTGGTTAGATGTCTACAGCTGTCAATATGAATACTTTACAATCACGAACGAAGTTGTGGGTACCAGCTATTATATTATAAATGTGGAAGTAAGTTTCTGTCTTTTTGTTACGTTTTGACGACTAAATGGCTATATCAATATTGATGGAATTTAACAATGAAATAGTGTAGTAAGGACACAGGACATTTTTTCGGCATGAATAACAGTTTTAGTCACTTATCGAATGATGAAATACAGACAGATTCGTGTGTTAGTCTGTAATGTTACGTTGGTTGCTCAGTCACGCAATCTGTTAGTGTTTGATTTATTAATAAATTTTGATAAGAAACAAAACTTATTATTTAGTATAGAAGTCAATTTGCTCTGCACTGTACTATTCATTTGTGTCTGTATAAAAGTTTCTGGCACCAATTTGTCTTCCTTTTTGACATGCCTTACGGACGTAAACCTGGCCTAAGGTGCAGGTCTAGAAGACAATGTGCTGCTATTAGATTATAAGATTCAGATGCTCATGTTGAATAAAGAAGAAAAAACCAAGCTGAAATAAAGCTGCCATCGGTTAACCCCCCCACACACAACCATCCCCGCACATTCGCTTACTTTTCTGTTTTTAAATATGTTGTAAATTGATTCTCTTCATGAGACAGATTAGATGATAGGATGATATAATGATGGCTTTCCATCATATTATGTCGACTCGGTGTTGTTTGGGACAAATCTTACGTTACTAACAGTTTTCTATATCCAATTCTGGAATTGAAACTCCAAGACCACGCGTACGAAGTCGCGGGTAACAGCTAGTTTAAAATAAAAAAACTGACGGTCAGGTAATAAAAGAACACGCCTTTGAGATATCTGCCGCCTTTACATGAAGTACTTAATAAGTGAAGTGTTTTACTACCTGCCTAAGAAATAAGTAGCTACAGACTCCTAAATATGATATGTATCGAAGCCCATCTCCATGTGTAAATTTTAGATTTCTAGCACCGCTCAGTAGCGTATAAATAAAGATGTAAACTGCTCGAATGTTCGTTCAGTTTATGATTAAAGCTCAATTTTTGTTCAGGAACAGAAGTTCGACATCCCTGTCGATTTAAGGAACCCATAAGAATGTAGGTACGTGTTTTCGACAAAGAAATCTTCTTATGTAAATTTATGATGGAAAATTCTTAGAGAATCATACGCTTATTTATTTGATCGCGATCATATTTGTATATTCTCAATCAGTATAAAGCATATCAAACTTACATGAACCTAGAGTTAAAGTGCTTAGGGGGCATCCATAAATTACGTGAGGTGACATAGGGGAGGAGTCCAGCGAAATCTCACCAATTCTCACCTGAGATTTTTTAAAATTGTGTTGGACTGTAGAGCTAAAAAAAAGTGTTTACAAATGACGCGAATGTCGAGTTTAGGGGGGTATTTCGTCGAAAAGTGTGGGTGTAATCGGCTTTGGGAGGGTGAGACCTAAAAAAAAAAGGTCTCAAAAAGTTACAAAGACGATCCGTAAGGGGCGCGGGGGGGGGGGGGGGGGTTTCTGACGGGTCCAGTCTTACCAGAAGGGGGCGGGGGGAGGAGGGTCCGAAAATCAGGAAAAACACCTCACGTAAATTATGGATGTGCCCTTACTAATGTTACGATTTCGCTAGCAAGATACGCGGTTCCGACTGTTTTAAACACATGCCCTACAAAAACTGATTACCGACAGACGATAATAATTGGACTCATCCGGATTGACTTGAAACCCGACCGTATTGCTAGTTTAATGCAGTTTACCGAATCATTTTATTTGCATAAATTCGAACATGATACGATTTCATGTCGAGTATAGGTGCACCGTCAACAAAAGGAAGGTACGCAGAGTGTATATCGGATAACACGAAATGTACTCAATTCGAATCTGTCAGATGATAAATTCAAAAATTACTAGAAAATACTTCAAGTCACTTGTGAATCTTAGCTAGAAAGTAATAGATTTCTAAAAGAGCAAAACAATTTTTAAGCCTAGACTACGCGTATTCCACGCGTATTGGTTTTTTTCATTTTCAAAGGAAAATCTAACATTTTTCTTGAAACAATTTCGAGGAATTACAATTTAACTGCCTAATTACCATGATTTTAACAATTTTATATATATCCTTTAATTTTAAAACTTCCTCTCTTAACACAAGAAAACTTACATTATATCCACCGCCGCTCGTAACAAACCAAACAACTGTGACGGATGGCAAGCACAACGAGTTCGTGTGATTGTTGGAGCAACAGAGCGATGCTCTATTGTTTAAGCGCGCGGTGTAGCCAATAATATTATTACACTCTACTGTACTGGATCGTATTTGAAAAAGCGATAGATCAACTTAAAAAGAAATATTCAGAACATTAAAGGTAGACGTGTTTCGACACCAAAGGATAAAAGAAGTCTATCAAATATATATATGTATATAAATTTTGTATCACACTAATTTTGATTACTATTTTCGAAATGCGGGTGTCACCCCCAAACGGGTGACACCCGGGGCGGACCGCCCCCACCGCCCCCCCCCCCCCCCTAGCTACGCCACTGAATCTTGGTCCACATTCAGCTTTAGGAGGTGCAGAATGGAAGTCAACAGTGATAGCTTGGGAGATTTGCTTTTCCACAAGCAGCTGGAAATGAGGGCTTAGGATAGTTTTGAGAACAGATGCATCTGCTACGGATTACAAGGCTGTGTGGAAGGGAACGTTTCATGTGGAAGGGATGGCAACTGTCCAAGTGTAGGTACTGTTATAAATTAGTTCCTTTGATGTGCACAGAGGAGTGGAGGGTATCCTGTTGTATGATGATATGTTCACTTGGTCATATTCCCACATTTTGTGTCACTTTCCTTGTAAGTCTTACAACATTTCTCTCTCTCTCTTTCTCATGTTGAAGATAAAATTTATATCTCATTTACAAAAACTGTTTTTGTGCTATGCTAACAAAGTGTAGAACAATAGACTTTTGTGTTATTTAAGAAATAGTATCCTTGACTGATATGTAACTGTGTACTACAGCGTAAGATGGACTAGCTGTCTGCCTCTGATTATATAGTAAACATAACATTTGTAATATACTTCTTTCAGAGTAATCTTGCTCCCAATTTTATTAACTGGATTTTAAGATGCGGCCTATCTAAAGGAACACAGGCAGGTAAAAAGAGTCCAATGGCACATACATCTGAAATGTATTAACTAAGTAATTAATGTGAATATCTGAATTTATATTCAATATGTCCGATATAAATATGTATTTTGTGTATGAGTTAGAGTTCAAATAAAAACACTACAGTGCTCATCATGAAGAGAGATAGTGAAAAATTATTTAAATATGGTGTTACTTTAACAGTATTCAGTAAGAAAGTACTAGTTACGGCAAGCTACAATTTGCTAGTGAGTCAGTTAAAGAACGTTACACAAGAAATAATTTGTTTCCCTGTCATTATTGAAATATGGTAAACACATTTTATGTTTCTCATTTGTAAAATGATACCAGATCCAAAAATCTGATTTTAAACGATTTTAAAGTAAAACATGTAATCTTGAAAAAAATTTCTATGTAAGTTGTTGTTGTTGTTGTTGCTTAAGGGCGCGTCAAGGACAGGGTCATTAGCGCCCTCTATGTAAGCAACAGACTTACTTACAATATGATCTTTGGAAATTCCAACACAAAACTAAAGCAGATCACTGTCATCTAGAAGAAATAGCATATGATTCAGATTATACAACACACCACCCCCTTTTTTCCCACCAGAAATTGCCATGTTACACACAGTAATTAAATCAACATACACAGTGAAGAAACCATCGCTTACCATAGGTAAATGGAGGAAAGCTTATCAGCCTCTATTACCACCTCTCCCCTTTCTCATCAAACATGTTATAATTAAATTGGTATTCAATCTTCATCTTACACTTCACTAAGGTTATTTTAATACATTTTATCATAAAACACCATTGAAATCTTTACCACCAGAGGAAAAAAAGTAGAAATGTTGGTTCTTCTTGTCATAATAAAATTTCAGGAATAATAATTTTATCCAGACAGCTGGAGATAGGTCTCACCTTTCTGTCAATGCAAAATCCCCATCCACAATAACTGGAACTTTTGAAAATGGGTTAATGTTTTTGAATTCCTCAGAAAATTGTTCAGCTGTAAACATTC
This sequence comes from Vandiemenella viatica, assembly GCA_031002005.1. NCBI lineage: Eukaryota > Metazoa > Arthropoda > Insecta > Orthoptera > Morabidae > Vandiemenella > Vandiemenella viatica. The sequence continues at coordinate 23,951 of JARYHS010008275.1, forward strand.
AATAATGAATCAAAATCAATATAAAGCAAGACTTCAAGTAAACAATTTTCATATATCTATAATATCACCAAAAAACATCAGTAGGAGGTCTGTCACGTATAGTTGTACAGTAAGGGACTTTTATAAACATTTTCTTAACAGTAAAGCGGTTTTTAACTGGGTTTTTAAACCAATTTTGTAAATAACATAAAATTTACATAGGATAATTTCTCAAAAGTTAATAGACTTTACCACATCCATTTGCACTAATAAAATATAAAATGATCAATTTGAGGTATGAAATGTATAGGCTTAAAATTCAAATAAAATTTCAAACAAAGAACTGAACTTTGGGAAAAAAAACAGCTTAAATAAAAGAGAAAAATTTAGTTAATAATAATAATATAGCAGTTTAACAGTAATTCCAGATTTAAAAGGGAGAAAAATGGTATGTTAATACTGAAGCTTGATAATGTCACCTAGTGTGACATTTAAAAATTAATAACTCTTTAAATAAGTAAATTTACGAGAAAATTTGTCATGACTAAACTGATTCTAAATACATTAAACTATAACATATTAAAATTTTGGGAAGATCCGAGTAAACATATCATACCCGGAGCAGTTGATACCAGCGTTAACTTCATCAAACTTTCAGAAATATATCAAATTCATAACATCAGTGACTTTCTTTAATTTATGTATGACCTGTTAATTTTATCAGGGTAAATTAATAGCTCGGCAGCTGTTTAAAGAACTCTAGTATCTTCAATGAAAGGTATAAGACAGTAATACAGGTATCACACTCAAGTTAATGAGTAATGTTTGAGCCCCAAGCAAGCATTTCTTTGTGCCACAATGAAAAATAACCAGACAAGCTTAGCAGAGTAACTAAGTTAGCTTTGGCCACATATTGATTACTGGTTACTATGAAAGGATCACTGGTTCAAGTTGGAGTCAAATATGGATAATTTTGTATTCATACTACACTGTCCTCATTGTAATGTACATTAGGGAAGAACGTTGGTTGTTACAACAGAGGGTTCACTGGAGTGTAAAAATCAATGAAGACAGTGAAAAAAAAATCTGAGCTCTAGAAAAATAAACACAAAGACAAAATCATATTAAAAAAAAAGGAAAAATAAGCCTCAAGATCAAGTATCACTGTGTAAAATGTGTCTGCGGAGACGTGTTGGGCAAATCTTGCTGAAAGATTCAGCATGATACAACAACATGAGAACTATTTTCTTCTATGTCAGTTGCCTGATACAAAAATAATAGCAAATACCACATGACTGACAATCTTGCAAATGAAAAGATGCTTCAAGCATGTTGTTATTATCCTCACTTATTTTGTATGAGTTTTTCTGATTATTCCCATTAACATACTGCAGCAAGGGCATATTCAGGATCAGAAATAGGGGGACGGCAACTCATAATAGTTTCGAGGAAGTGGGATGGGGGACTGAAACATGATGATCTCTTACTCAACCCTATTGAGGAAACTATTTTTAATATTGATTAACTTAGTAATCCAACCACTTAATTAAGGACCCACTATGTAGTTAATTAAGATTGTAAATAAGTTACAGTTTTTATGTAAATTTTAATCGTCTCGGATTCTCAGAAAATTTTTCAGTAACTTTGTTTGTCAATGTCTCTCACTGTTCTTTCATGGAATTTCAATGCACACTCATTAAGCATAATGCAGTCAATCTTTCCTCTCCCATAGCGTTCCTTAGGCAGAAGCCCCCCCCCCCCTTTCCTTCCTCTCACTGGGTGTACCCAGTGGCGTAGCTAGATCAACAAGGGCCCTGGTGCAAAAAATTTATTTTGGGCCCTCAGGCCAGATGGGCGACCTTTTTTTTGCTTTGTGTGCTGGTAGGGGCCCCCTGAACTGAGGATGGGGGCCCTTGAATTATTCTTTAGGGGCCCCTGAGCAGTGGTTGGGGCCCCCTGAGCAGCGAGGGCCCTTAGTGAGGGGCTCCTGTGTTCTCAGGGGCCCCTTAGACGACGGTAGAGCTAAAAAAAAAAAAGGTTGCCAGTTTGACGTGAAGGCTCGTGGGCCCTCTAAATTGCGCTTGAGGGCCCCTAGAGGTGCGCTTAGGGGCCCCTTGAGGTATGCTTGGGGGCCCCCTAAGCGTGAGGGCCCCGGTGCACTGCACCGCCTAGCCCCATAGTAGCTACGCCCCTGGATACACCCATGTACTGCAGCTTTTTGTGTGGTAAACATATATTTTTTACTTGATTTTAATTATAGTCTAAGACAAACAGCATGTTTGTTCAACCGACAGTGTTATTTGATATGTCTAATAAAATGAGTAATCTTGAGTTATACCATACAATACCACTAGAACTACTATCTTCTGTAATAGATGGCCAGACAAAATTCCACACTGCAGTATACCTTATCAAAATACATAACAAACATGGTGTTATTATAATGCAAAGTAATTACTGAATTAAAATTATACCCTATTGATAATTAATTTAAGGCAAATAGCATAGCTTTCAATCACATAAACACAAACATGCTTTATAATACTTCATAATGCAGCTTAATCATGTGCAGATGATTAAGTTGGCAAGAGGATCAGATGTGTTCATACCCAGGCTGTGGAGGTTCAGCCTATAGAGGCAGAAGGTAGAGATGGTAGGTTTAATGAGAAGGATTAGAAAGATGGTTGGGTGCTGATAACATGTCATAGGCGAATGAAAAAGCCAGGAACTTCAAAAACTGTGGGGGAAAAACAGGTTTGACCTGTGACCAGAATCAGCAGGGGAAAAGCCTCATATAGACGTAGGAATAGGTGGGGTGCAGCAGGTATTAAGGAATTGGGAGCATGTAAGGAAAGAATAGGAAGAAAAGGATTCTGCTGCTAGGTAGTAGCCATGGGAGAGGTGTAGGCCTTCTGCAGGATCTTTTAGGGACAGGCAACCATGTAACAAGTTTCTTCAAACCTAGTGCAATATTAGGTCAAGTAGTAGAGGATATAGGTTCATTTTGTAGGAGTTTCACTAAGGACAACACAGTAGTGATAGTGGGAGGTGCAAGGAATACTATTGATAGAAATGTAAATTACAGTATAGAGAGTCACATGAGGAAGGTGGTGAAGGAGGTGCAGCATACCAGGGTTGAACTCGTGCAGATCCTAAGCAGTGGCGTAGCTAGGTCAACAAGGGCCCCTGTGCAAAAAAATTATTTTGGGCCCTCAGGTCAGACGGGCGACCTTTTTTTTGCTTTGTGTGCTGGTAGGGGCCCCCAGAACTGAGGATGGGGCCCTTGAATTGTTCTTTAGGGGCCCCTGAGCAGTGGTTGGGGCCCCCCTGAGCAGCGAGGGCCCTTAGTGAGGGGATCCTGTGTTCTCAGCGGCCCCTCATACGACGGTAGAGCTAAAAAAAAAAGGTCGCCAGTTTGCCCGTGAAGGCTCGAGGGCCCTCTAAACTGCGCTTGAGGGCCCCTAGAGGTGCGCTGAGGTATGCTTGGGGGCCCCCTGAGCGTGAGGGCCCCGGTGCACTGCACCGCCTAGCCCCATAGTAGCTACGCCCCTGATCCTAAGTCACCATGACCGGCCTCAGTTGAACCACGCTGTGAGCCAGGTAAAAATGAAAACAGAGGTGTTACTTGGGAAAGGCATTAGTTCTGTCTTGGAGGTTTTCATGTGGGCACCATTGGTAGGTTGAGTTTCAATAAGCATGGCCTATATCTAAATAGTAGAGGCAAGAGGGTATTTTCTGAGTTGTAAGCTAAAGCTGTAAGGGAGCCCACTTCCAGTGATCTTGGGGTCAGGACTATGCCTTTTTTAGATTAGGGGCTACTGGTGACAGGATGGAGTTAGGTGATCAAAAGATGTAGATCCACAATGCAAAATATTAAAGAAATGCTAAAGAAACAGATGAAGTTGCTGAAACAATAACTGTCCGGTGCAGAACTGGTAAGTGGAAGGTTAATGCTGAAAATATCACTAAGTCAGTAATAAGAGTATTACTGGTGAAGTGTAAATGTATAATGAACAAAGAAACAGAATCTGCAAACTTAATAGAGACATATGAATCATTAGTGATTATAGGGGTAGAGTCTTAGTTAACAGAAGAATTACTAGACAGTGAGGGTTTTCCCAATTGTTACAAAGTGTACTTCAGAGACAGAGGATCAATTGGTGGAGGGGTTTTCATACGGGTTAGCAAAGACTGTTACAGTTCGCTGGTGTTCATAGATCATGACCATGAAGTACTTGGGGTTGATTCCTGGGGTAACAAAAATGAAAAGATTGGGTGTTGGCTAGTTAACATAGGGGAAGAATGAATGATGAAGATGAGGCACTTGGGGAGATTTAAGTACAGAGTTCAGAAGGGAAAGTAGAAAAGCTGTTATTGGTGGGGATTAACAGGTATAAACTTGGTATTAAACAAAACTAATAACACAAGGGAACAGAGATTTCCAAATACCTTACTAAGGGAAGGACGCTTTAAATAAGTGGTAGAGCAGAACACAAGAGGACCAAACCTGTTTGATATCTTCCTAACAAAGTCTGATGATAACCTTGTGGGGTGTCAAGTAACTGAAGGAATAAGTGATCATGAAGCAGTTCTGATGGATTTTAGAGGATTCAGTAAACCAGTGGCCAAAATTGAAGAGGGAAATAGGTAAAATTATAAAAACGCACAGATTTTGAAATTGAAGAAATATGTCAGGGAAAGTTCAGCAAATGGAAGAATGGCAGAGCAAATGGAAGAGTGGAACTGAAGTGAGAAGAGTTTAAGCATATTGTAAAAAATGGTGAAGAAATATTTATTCCAAAACAGAAAATAAAGAAAAATACAGAACCTACATATTATATTTGGGAGGTGAGGCAGTTAAAGAGGTTTGTAAAAAGAGAACATTACAAAGTTAAAAGACAGGAAGGCAGTAGGGAATACTTGAAACAACAAACCAAGCCTTAATAATAAACAAAGAAGGTGGCTAAATATGGGTTTATGAAGAGTAATTGGTGCAGGGGGATCAGTGACAGATACAACTAGAAATTTCTATAGTTATGTTATAAAACTGAGGGTAAGAGAGGATGCTGAGACAATTATAGATAAGGGTGGAGAAGAAATTACACCAGATTTGAAAAATGCTGAGATTATAAAGAACTAATTTAGTGAGACCACTAGGGACAATAATTCAGGAATTGGCGAGTGTAAATCGGAGAATGAGCTTATCCATACAATTAGAAATGAGCAGACTAAAATAACTGAAATTCATTCTGACAA
>JARYHS010008276.1:0-28617 GCA_031002005.1 Vandiemenella viatica
TGTTTCTCGGTCCGTGCCATCGGAGTCTTCTCAGATAAAAGCAGTTTTTCGGAAATTAGAAGGTGGGAACTGGCTTATCAGTACCAACTGGGTACTAGACAACCACCAGGTCTAAATTTAAGATAGCACCAATTTTCCTCCCACCCATCCCCCTTACCTCCACCTTCTCCCACAGAACCACCACTCACCAGAGCCTATCTTTATAGATTGTAACTTCGAATTTTGCTTATTTTTAATTTCAAATTTCTGAATATTTAATATTTTGTTCTTCAGCTGTTTGCACATATGTCCATTACTTAATAGGAATTTAGGGCCATTAACTGAGATCTACTGCACTTCCGTGACAGGTCCCTATGTACAGTTTTACTTTCTACTTTATATTCATTATCATTTTCCAGCCTATGCTTTTCTACCCCCACCCTCACTTCCCGCCATGTTGGTTTCCCTCCCACCATGAGTTACCGGCATTGTAGCTTACACAGTTGGCTGCCAGTCAGCCGGCGTGCAGCCTTCTCACTCCTGCTGATAAAAAGCCTGGGGCTCAAAATATTTTATTCTATGTGTGTGCTTTTTTTTTTTTCATGTACCAACGCCGCAGGAATCTTCTTCTGTGGTAAGCGGTGATTTTTATCCTATCCTATTGTTAAATATATCCACTTTCAGCATCCTTGTTTCCTAATAGCACACACACACACACACACACACACACACACACACACACACACACACACACTAGCAGAATACCCGGCTTTGCCCAATCTAATCGGGACTGGTTTACCTGTACATTATTTTTATATTTCCGTATGTACCAAGTTTCATTAATTTGGCACAAACCATTTCCAGAAGTAAACTCTGATATACCCAAACAATTTCCAGAATGGGGTGAATTGGATGCTGTTATACAGAATATCAGTTTACATTTTATTCTAGGCTGCATTTTAATCTAACCATATCATCTGTTAAAGTTGCTGATTGATAGTTAAAACATCTACCATCCGCATATTTATACATACTACATACACAAATCTGGAATATATCCTTTTGTTCCAGCATCATGCAGAAAATAAGGATTTTTGATGGGCTTTCACAGCATTTAAGATTGGGGTTCAAGTTACAATCTGTTGTACATGTTAAAACATTAAGAAATTTTTATTTTATGACTATTCTGACATAACTTAAAAAAGCTTGATTTGGATTAATTGTGTCTGAATTTAAAACTGTGGGTTTCTATAAAGAACTCTGGAATCCAAAAAAAGTGGGGGTAAAGAAGGAATGTGCTTGGGTTTTTGTAAAACTAATGTTGACAGTATTTTTATCTTTGTTTTAAAGCATGTATTTGCAAAGTTCCATCGAAATCGGATAAAAACTATGGGTTTGCATGAAAATGAAGGGGTGTATAGGGGGAGAGGGTAGGATTTTTGAAATTTTTTGCTCAGAAATTGAAATGCTCTGTCTACTCTCGTCTCTTAATGAGCTCTTTTTAATGAGAATATTTTGATTTTTGAGTTTAACTTATTTAATTAATTACTATGAAAATAATTCCATGGGCGCCATTCCAAAAGAGGAAGATTAAAGGAACAAAGTTCTGCCTTACATTTGAATGTTAGAATGAAGAATTTATTTAAAACCATCGAATTTTTATTCTAGCATAAACAATTGAAACATATTTAAATATGAAGTTTTACAAAATTGACATAGATAATATTTAAGGATGGATTCTGGAGTTCTGTACCAGAAGGACGTACATTCGTTTATCAATAATTCAACAAGTTGCACGGCTAGCTCACTGAAGTCAAATATATGTCGGGAGACGCAATTAGCAATTTTCACTGCTGTCAGGGTCGTACTGGGCTTTTAAATCACTATGGCAGCGAAATGTTTTCAGTCAGAAGGGATGGTACATTACCACGTGAAGTCCTCACTGTTGCTGCAGCATCCACACATGCAAAAATTAGACTTTTCGCAGCAAACAGCACTGCACTGCGCTGCCCCTGCCACGTTCTGCCGCAATGTCCGCTCTAGCGGTCCTCTTCTCCCCCTCCACCAACTGTGGCCACCCTGTGTCGGCCTGGGCATTCCAAGGCTGCACTATTGTCTGCTCGGGCCAGACGACTATGCGGCGCCAAACTGGAATCCCTTCGTCACCGAATTCGATAAAACATGTGGTGACGTTTTGAGATCACCACAGAAATCTTCTCCATAAAAAAATACATATATCTGTCAAATTTCATGGTGATCGGTCTAACGGTGTCGACTGTAACTTTGTGTAAAGAACATTGACCAAAATTAAGGTGTTTAAAAGGGGGAGAGGGATTGGGTTTTTGCAAACCAAATGTTGATAGTATTTTTCGCTTTATTTTAAATTATACTTGTTCAAAGTTCCATCGAAATCGGATAAAAATGGTGGGTTTGTATAAGAATTAAGGGGTGTAAAGAGGGAAAGATGGTGGTATTTTTATTTTTGTTTGGTGAGAAACCTTCTCCATGAAAAAATACATATATGTGCCAACTTTCATGGTGATCGGTTAAACGGTGTCGACTGTAGCTTTGTGTAAAGAACAGTGACAAAAATTAAGGGGGTGGAAAGGGAGAGAGGGGTTGGATTTTGTAAACCAATTATACACTTTATTTTTCTCCTTGTTTTAAAGTATACGGATGCAAATTTTTATGAAAATCTGACAGAAACTGTGGATTTCTATAATGATAATTGGAAATTAGGAGGGGGGGGGTGTAAAAGGGAGAGGGATGGGCTTCTTCAAATCAGATTATGAATCTAAACCATTCTCGAATCAACTTAATCACACACACAAAATTTCATAAAAATCAGTCCAGCCGTTTAGGAGTAGTTCAGTGACATACACACGGACAGAAGAAATATATATATACACAAGAAAAGGGAAAGCGATTTGAACCACCACTTACCTTAGATGATGATATCATGGGGTGAACACGTATTCTTTTCCTTCCCTCTACCCTCTACTTGCCTCCACGCCCACTGTCTACAGTATATTGAACCACTACACACCAGATATGATGTTTAACTGCATATATTCTTTTATTATTATTATCATTATATTTTTTCAATTTCATTTTGTTTACTTATTTACTTCTACTTTCTCAAATGTATGTTATGAAATTTGAATATATTTTTCCGCCCTTTATGTAGCCCTCTGTTTGAATTTACCCCCACCATGTTTCTGACTAACGGTCATCCCTGTGAAACGGTCTCCCACACCAACCTCCCTCCTTGATTTTCTCCTGTCGACAAAGAGCCAAGTCTCGAAATATTCATTGCTTTTCCTGTGTTTTGTATTTATTTATGTGTTCACCCCATGATACCACCATCTAAGGTAAGTGGTGGTTCATTTTGCTATCCCTTTTTTTTGTAAATCCATTTGCTAATTAACTCATATAATTTCTTGGTAACTACACATATTCCCAAAGATTGTCAAACATTTACTCCCCCCAGCTCGACTTCCCCTACCATGTTCTCCTTGGAGTAGCTAGTAATGCAGTATGCTGTGGTGTGTGCACACCATTCCTTGGAAAATGACCCAATACTACTTACATGAAAAAGGTTTTGAATTGAAATATTGTTATTACTTACCCTATCCTTCCTTATTTTCATTGCCTAATTGCACATTCATTGTCACCGCGTTTTATGTGTAAAAAAAACAAGAAAAAGTCTTAAATTTGTGGTTTGCACCAATGGAGTAATTTCCTTTCCATATAATTTTGTGTCCACTGTTATGTATATGATTATTTTATTAACAATGTTAATCGGAGTGAATTTCATCTTGATGTACATGAAATAAATTTGATTAAAACTGAAAGGTAGTATTTTTAAGCAGAAATGTGGGGAGCCATGGAGCAGAGTCAGTTATGTAAGCTTTGAATATGTCTGGCATTGATTTCTGCACTGAGTGACTGATATCTGACCTATCACATTACTGTGTAAATCATTTGTAAAGTACACAGTGACTGGCCCACACCTGCCTTGCTTTTGTATCAGTGCAGTATGTATCAGAATTTTAAGTGAATTTCTGTATTTTACAGCTTTCCCGGATATCAAAAGAGAACGGATAAGTGTAATTTGTATCAAAAAAAAATGTCAATGGAAATACACAGATATTGATGTGAGAGAAAATGGTGAAAAGATATTATGAAAAACTGCATTGGTTTTTACTGTACACTGCATTATATATTTCTTAGTGTAGAATGAACTTCTGTTGCCTATGGATTTTATTACCTCAAGGTAAAAGCAGTAAAAAAAATTGTAAGGCAATATTATCATGGGAAGGCTGGAGAAAATACACCACAGGGTTCTGTTATGTAAGCGTCAGGTACAGGTTTGCCGAACCCACGGCATGGAAACTCGTGAGTACCACACCGTTAACTCCTTGCATGCTTAAACGACCACCGTAGGGTGTGACGGTGGAACGTTGTGTGTCTAGAATGTTGATCTTGGCTTCATCACGAGGATGGTACAAACCTCAACCTCAAAGTGGGTTGTGTATCTAGGAGGTGAATGGGTGAAGAGGCAAACCACTTCCTAATGTACAACCTCAGAGGCACGTGACGCACTCCTATTGTACAGAGCATTACCTTAACAGAATTTTAAGTTTTAGTGAAACTATTAGATTTCTGGGCATCATTTTTATAGTAGATTAAGCTGGCTTCTACATCTTAAAGCTGTGAAAGTGAGAGCACTAAAAGGTCTAAATGTTTTAAGATGTCTGTCTGGTAGGTCATGGAGCACCGACCGCTCCTGCCTGCTACAATTTTATAGAGCCTTTGTACGGTCAAGGTTGGAGTACAGTTTCATCGTATTCGATTCGGCATGGGACATCTATCTCTGAATGTAGGATAGTGTCCACGTGTGCCTACCGCACTGATTTTCAGCAGTTGTGCTAAGTCAGGCGAGCCGCTGCTTGACATCTGCTGGCATCTCCTCATGGTGCGACACTTCATACATATTGCCGTAACAGCTGGCAGACCCGTGTAGTTATTCATCCACATTTGTAACAGCTTTGCACCAACTGCCATAGAGCAGCCAAACCGTTCACCTATAGTGCAAGGGCTGTTCTAGAAGAATATGGGTTTGAGCTGGCCTCCTTTTTTTTTTTTTTTTTTTTCCTTTTTATTCTATTCCAGGGTTGGAGTAAATTTCCTTCCTGGCTTTTAAAGAGACCCAGAACAATTTTAGAACTGCCTTGGTATAACAGACGTTTACCGTTGACGGTGTTTTTATTAATGTTTTTAAAGATATTTTAAATCTGCATCACACCTTTATCCCGGTGTACACCAATGGATCTAAGCAGGATAGCAGAATAGGTTGCTCCGTAATGTTCTCTCGAGCGACTCACAAATACAAGATGGATAGCGTCTGCATCACCAACTGTTAAGCTTTGTTAAAGTCGTTCCAGGATATAAAAGTAATGCGCAATACAAGGTTCTTCGTATGCTGTGATTCCCTCAGCTCTGTTTAGATATCAGTAAACCCAGCAGACCGTTTGGTCCAGGACATTTGGATGCTCTCCTATCTTTCCAATTTTGTGGAAAGGGTATTTTATACTGATGAGTGTGGTAATCGGGAGGAATGAGGCAGCAGATGAAGCTGCCTGTGACAAGGTCAGAATTGACTTTGCTCTGGCCCTGAGTCAGACCTTGCCTTGGTGGTGAACAGAATTGCCTTTGATGTAAAAGGCAGTGGCTAGAAGTGGATCATAATAAGCTCTGGCAGGTCCAGCCATGTAGTAGCTCCTTCCAGCGAGTGAGAGAGGATGAAGTTCTCCTCATTTGCTTCAATGTGGAGCACGGTCCTCTGACACATAGTTTTCTTCTCCGCTGGAGGGACCCACCAGAATGAGATGCTTGTGGCGTACATCTGATGGTTTGTTATTTCTAGAGTTAAGGGCATATATTGGCCTTGTCAAAAGTCTGTCCCTTATCTTAAACTATGACAATGTGGCTAAGGTTTTAAAATTTTGTAGTTTGGGCAGTTTTGTCTTGAAAACATTGGGCTTTTCTTCTCCGCCGGGAGGACCCACCAGAATGTGACGCTTGTGGCATACATATGATGGTTTGTTATTTTTAGAGTTAAGGGCATACATTGACCTTGTCAAAAGTCTGTCCCTTACTTAAACAATGACAGTGTGGCTAAGGTTTCAAAATTTTGTAGTTTGAGCTGATTGACCCAGGTTTTAGAATGGATTGGTGGTCTCTTTTCAACCACCAATCCAAGATCTGTTTTTATCTTTTAAGAATTTAAGTTTCTTATGTTTAACATTTATCTGGCTGGTCATTTTACATCTACCCAGCTAGTTTTGTTCTTTTAATGCTTGTTTAGTCTGGTTGGCCCTTTTACTGCCAACCAGTCAGTGTTTGTATGTTTTTTATGGCCAGTTTACAGCCATTGTTTTAGCATTTTACTTTATTTTGCTGTCTGTGTGGCCGACTACTTTACAGTCAGCCATGCAGACAGTAATTGAGTTAAGTTTAAAGCCACCATGTCATACCATGTTTTAGTCAGGGCACTGATGACCTAGATATCAACACGCCATAAAGTGCTAAAAACAACAACATAGAGAAAATAGACCCATACTTTGGAAACTCCAGGGTAGGAGACCTAAGAAGACAAATGCATACTATTTTTGTTGAACATTTTGTTATGTGAAAAGAAAATACTTTGTTTTTCATAGCAGTTTTTTTATTTGTCCTACAGTCCTGGCTTTCTGCGATTTGTTAATGTGCTGCTGGCAATGACTGCTGAAGAGCGCAAAGCTTCCTACAATTCACAACTGGCTGTTCATCTTTACCACCTGGAGGACTAGCAAATTTATACCCGCGACTGACTGTTGTGCGCAAAGTGGATGCTGGAGAAGGCAGCTACCCATCTGTTAACACTTGTGTGCATTATCTCAAACTGCCTGATTATCCTACTGAAGAAATACTGCGCCAGAGACTATTGGCTGCAACACGTGAACGTGGCTTTCACCTGAACTAAATATTAACTGCCATGTGTTACTATAAAAAGTCACTGTTGTTGTGAGTTATTGTTCCTTCTTATGACATTCACACAGACATGCGAGCTGAGAAGTGATCCTTTCTATAAACTTGCGCAAACACACACACACACACACACACACACACACACACACACACACAAACAAACAAACAAACAAATACACATCAAATGTTGTGCTGCTACACTAGATGGGTAATGAAATAAGACTTGTGTTGAATGCCTAGTATATTTTTTGTAGAATTTCCTGAATTATTGTTTGCCTTACTTTAATATGTCCACTTTATTTTGTATATAATTGTTGATTATAGTTGGTACATTAATGTACTAAGAAAAACATAAAAAAACTTGTGCCGTAATTGTTTATACCGTGTTTATTTATAATTTTCCATATCCATTGTTTTTGCATATCGATGAAATATTTCATGGATCAGCACAAATATAGCTGACTACACAGTATGCATATGCTTCAAAGTTAGAGTGTGAAAGGTCATGAAACAACACAAAACCATTCAAAGCTCGGATTTTTTACAGGATTTTATATACATTTACGCATGCGGAAAATTAGTGATGATTGCAGATATTAAGCAAGGTGATGTCTCATTCATTAATGTTATATTTTGTTATCTGATTTTACTGTTGATAGAGAATTTTGAAACATTTTGCTGTTAATATTACAAAGGATAATCCTATCTCCAAAATGTATCTTTCTTTTTTCATCAAGAATACCAATAATTGGCCCAAATATTATATAAACAATTTTTTTTGTATTCTAGCTCAACAGGAGAAACAAGATTTACTTATTAAAATGCAATAGAGAGATACAACTTTAAGCTTCATAGGAAAAACTGGAAGAATTAAGATGCGAGGTAGTGAATGCTTTATCTTAAAGGCGGCCTCCATAATCAAGTTTAATTTCGTTCATGAATATTTCCTCTTCTAAAATCGCAATGAAAAACATTTTCATGCCTCCATAAATGGAGCTAAGAGGAATCTTTGGGGAAAAAAATTGAAGGGTTCTGGGCGACTTTAGAGACTGAAGTCTCTAAAATCCTGGAAAAAGATGTTGAAATACTCTCAGGCGATTTCAGTGCAGTAGCATTGTTTACAGTTTCCAGCTTGCAGCTGTGTTTGCCAACACACTTCCCCAACCCACTTAACCTAATCTTACTCAAAGCCTCTTCTCCCCCAATTTTAGATTACATATTCTATTTGGCTTCCTTACATCATTCAGCCTCTTCATATTTCCATACCACTGCAGTCTTGAGCTTTTATATCTCTCCTTATGGGTTCTTCTTTAGTTGCCTTCATCTCTGTGGACTGAATTCTACTAATATCTTTCATCACCCATGCTTAAGAATCATACGTTAGTGGCAGAACAAAGTAATTTCGATAAATGATCCTTTTACACTTCCATGGCACCTCCTTGGTCCAAGTAGGGTCTCTGACACTCTGTATAATTCTAGTATTCTTCTGCATCTGTCATTTACTTCCTCTCTCTTTCTTCCATTCTCCTTTATCACACTTCCCAAATACCCGAACTCTTCTTCAACCTTCAGTTTCTCAACTCCACATTCGCTATCCCGATTAGCCCTATCATTCTTTTGCTTTGAATTTAGTATTTCACTCTTTTTCCCAAATTATTTCATTCAATAGATATTGCTGCAGATCAAGCTGTTCTTGTGCTCCCAACTTGCAGTTTTCCCAAACTATTAAATCAGATAAACACCATGGCTAATCATTTTTTTTTTCCCTCCCCAACTTTACGGCCACTGTTTCTATTATTTATCCGTAGTGGCAGTTAATAGAAGTAGGGAGAGTGCATTTATCTGCCTGAGCCTGTTCTCTTATCTGTGCCATGATGTCCTTTCAAAACCCAGTTTCACACAACTCTATCATCCGTCTTACACACACTCTCAATTCAATCAATCCTCTGTGAATTCCTTTTACTTTCAGTGCTTGCCAAACTTCCTCTCTGCAGATGTTAATAAATTCCGGGGATTAGGTCCTTACTATACTCATAGTGCCTCTCTTGTAATTGTCTTTCTGCAAATATTAAATCTGTTAACATCTGGATATTGTGGGCCATTTCCTCAATTGCGATAGGATCAATTTTATGAATAATTGTAACGCCAATGAAATTGAAATTGTTGTTTTATTTGCCGAACGTGTTTCGCTTCATTTGCGAAGCATCTTCAGCGGTTCTGTCTGTGGGTATTTATACATATAATTACATTTGTTCAATTGTACAATTTAACATGAAAATTGTGGGTTACAGATTTAAGATTACTTACATTTTTCTTTGGTCATATATGCTTATAATTGTTCAGCCTTTTAGCATTAGTTATGTTTGTAACTGCAGTATATATTACACATGTTGGTTGCATTTTCGCGATTATTTGCGTAGCACTGTAATACATTGAGATCTGATATCTTACGTTAGTTACTGTACATCGCTGATTAGCAGGTTTGTTTACCGTTTGTCTTCTGTTTTTCGCGGTGGATGGTGTGCTTTTAAATATGTGTTCGTGCTTAGTTTGGTGTATTATTATTATTGGCTGTGTCATTTTGTGGTGTATGGTTGTGTTTATTATTTGTTTTTTAGTACTGTGTATAGTGTTGGGTCCGTCAGGTTCGTGTATTCGTTTATTATGTTCTTTTCTTCTGCCAGTGATTTGTGGATGTGGTAGTTTTCCTGAAATGTTAGTAGTTGTGGTTTGCTGTTATTAATGGTTAGTATTTGCATGTCTGACTCTGTTTGTGGGCTGGTGATTATGTTCTAGTAGGTGTTCTGCGAATCTTGAGTGGTTATTGTATTTTAGTGCTCTTAAATGTTCCTTATATCTGGTTTCAAATTTCCTGCATGTTTGGCCTATATATTCTGCATTGCAGTCATTGCAAGTTAATCTATATATACCTGAATTGTGAACTTTGTTGTTTGATGTGTTGTTTTTTATGTTTTTCTGTAGTGAGTTGTCTGTTCTAAATGCTATCCTGAGTCCTTGCTTTTTCAGAATGTTTGCTATTCTGTGAGTGTTCTTGTTTATGTATGTTAATGTGTGCCATTTTTCTCTTTTTGCTTGTGTGGGTGTTATGTTATTTGCTGTTGCATTCATGTAGGTGTTTGTATTTGTTTGTTAATGACTGCAATGCAGAATATATAGGCCAAACATGCAGGAAATTTGAAACCAGATATAAGGAACATTTAAGAGCACTAAAATACAATAACCACTCAACATTCGCAGAACACCTACTAGAACATAATCACCAGCCCACAAACATAGAGTCAGACATGCAAATACTAACCATTAATAACAGCAAACCACAACTACTAACATTTCAGGAAAACTACCACATCCACAAATCACTGGCAGAAGAAAAGAACATAATAAACGAATACACGAACCTGATGGACCCAACACTATACACAGTACTCAAAAACAAATAATAAACACAACCATTCACCACAAAATGACACAGCCAATAATAATAATACACCAAACTAAGCACGAACACATATTTAAAAGTGCGCCATCCACCGAGAAAAACAGAAGACAAACGGTAAACAAACCTGCTAATCAGCAATGTACAGTAACTAACGTAAGATATCAGATCTCAATGTATTACAGTGCTACGCAAATAATCGCAAAAATGCAACCAACATGTGTAATATATACTGCAGTTACAAACATAACTGATGCTAAAAGGCTGAACAATTATAAGCATATGTGACCAAAAAAAAAATGTAAGTAATCTTAAATCTGTAACCCACAATTTTCATGTTAAATTGTACAATTGAAAAAATGTAATTATATGTATAAATACCCACAGACAGAACCGCTGAAGATGCTTCGCAAATGAAGCGAAACGCGTACGGCAAATAAAACAACAATTTCAATTTCATTGGCGTTACAATTATTCATAAAATTGATTAAATCTGTTGTTTACATGCCTCATATGCAGCTGATCTGTTGTTCTTGAAGTCTTTATTTTCCAGTACTCTCCGTAACCTTCTGTCTATTATGTTGTCAAGTATTTTCAGAGGATGTCTCAAGAGGTAGAGTGCTCTAACGTATTCTTTTATTCCAGTTTTTTAACGTCAGTACAATAACACACCAATTCTCAATTATCTGGAACAGTTTTTTTTTTCTTTCAGCACTAATTTGTGCACCTTTTATAACCACTGTTTCCCCACATGTACTTTGCCTCCCTTCATTTTCCTTAGTGCATCTTTGACTTCTTTCTCTATCAGAGTGTCTTCCATTATCTCTCCACAATTTTCATTTGCCCTACTTTCCTATCCATCTCACATTTAAGACATCTCAAATATTTCAACTTGTTCAGATCATCCGTATTCTCGGCTTTTTCACGTCCATCATTTTTACATACTCATTTCTGAATTTTCTTCTGTTTTTAACAATTGTTATAACACACTATATTTTCTGCACTGTCTTTCTCCAGTGTTTCTGCAAATTTTTCCAATCACTTCTTTTGTATGACTGGAGATTTTTGTGGCATTGTATATTTTTAAAAATTCTGTCTTGTAGCTAACTGAGCGAGTCTGTTGGTGGAACACAACATTTAGGCAGTCATAGTCTCTGTTGCCGATGCATGTTGGGGCTATTTGTATACCATGCAGAATCTGTGATGCATCAACCTTTTTCCTAATAGGTCGTGGAGTGCTGATGGGAATCTTTGAAGGCCGTTAACTACTGGTGGGAACTGATAAAGAGGTGCATATTTTCCTAAAATATTTTGAGTCTGTTTGCAAATTCCACTGTAGTCTCATAGTCTGTATCAATAGGTTTTAGGATTCATGTAGTTTAAATCCAGCATCTCTGTTGACTAGATCATTCGAGATACAGATGTAGTGCCCGCATCTGGACACCGGTAAACCTATGGGGACCTATGGCGAACCTGGCAGCAGGCTGAGCGGAGACTTGGCCAGATTCGATGAGAGGAATGAGCGATTGGGTAAGGATCGATCATAGCAGTCGATCTGGGATCGGATGGAGACATTCGTGGTAGGATCATCAGGGTGAATAAGTTCGTAAACATGTACTATGTACAACATTTACTATCACGACTGTACAAAATATACAAATAGTATGAATTGAGACTACTGCTGAATACTTATAACAATGTAAGGTGCTATTGCGCTGCCTTCCAACATCCTGCTATGACATATACTGGAAAATGGTTGCTGACATTATTAATGCGTTAGTGTGACATTTTCTTTGAGGACAGCAAGTGCTTCTCCTACTGTGGGCGATTATCTAGACCAGTAACCCCAGCTCTAGGCATTGTGGAGGACCCTAGCTCCCTATCTATGATTCAACGATGGCTTTCCACGTCCAACCATACCCTACACCAGAGCCAAACTGTTATGCGCTGTCCAGCTCTTCGTGTGTGGCGGCAATGGTCGTCGGAGGGTGACTCGAAGTCTGCGTTCTCTCTGCTGCGTCTGTTGCTGGCTGCGACTGATTGATGAGGACAAGAAGACAAGACACTCTCCAATACCTGTGCAAAGGTTTTTTACACAACCTCCCATTACGGTCCCAAAGTGGAGGGGCAAATGGTAGACCAATGATGAGGCCGTCATCTGTCCTCCTTAGCTCGACCATTGCGCACTTTTTCCCTACTGTCAGCCCTCTAAATCCCCGGTCGATGCCTCTGTCTGGTTTCTTAACATGACTCGGCTTAAATTTTAAAGCTACAAAAATTCTCGCATGTGCACAATCTTATTGGAACCGGATTTTTGAAGCAAAATCTGAATCTCATATGATCTAGTCAACAGAGATGCTGGATTTCAGCTAAGTGAAACCTAAAGCTCATTGATCCAAACAATGAGGCTGCAATGGAATTTGTGAACAGTCTTGAGATATTTCTGGAAAGTACGCAGTTATTCATCAGTCCTGCCAGCAATCAACAGTTCTTGCCAGTATTTAACAGCTCCTGATGATAGTCAAATGTTCCCGCCACTAGCCAACAGTTCCCACCGGCCTTTTTCTTGCATAATCTCCACCTGTCTCCCTCCCCCGTAGTTGATCCCTAAAAGCCAGTTTCGCTGTCTAAGACTTCAGATGGTATTACTTTGATTTCAGTGGATAACTGTTAATAGGACTCTCATAAAGTTCAAGGGGAATATTCAGAACACCAAAAAAAAAAAAAAAAAGACTGATTACTAGAGACACATCACAGATCATTTTTAATTTACGACATTGTAGTCATTAGTTGAAAAAATAAAAGTTATGAATATTAAGATCATCATATTTGACAACAATTAAGTTAAATTTTATCGACAAATTATGTCTTAACAATTCAGCAGTTAGCAGGTAAGTAAAAAGCTCGAGCTAGCAGTGCATGTAATATATATTCATTGGTTGTAATTTGAAAATAATATAGTCTTCTGCAGCCACTAAATTCATAATTTAACTACTGCAAGTAAAACTGTTACTGCATGTTAGCAAAGATATTTTCCCAATACTTTATGGATTGCATTGATAGGCATAATGTTTTTCGGAGTATTTGGTGTGGGTAAAAGACTGGTGCTTATATGACAAACCCCTTAATACAGACTCATAATTGTTTCTTGAAGAAATCTCATCCATTTGAAACTGAAAGTGGAGTTAGACAAAATGATGATGATCTCCAAACACTTATACCTTCAACTACTTTCGCTCAGAGTCAATAAGATGAAACCCATAGGTGGGCACAGTTAATCGAAAAGTGAACTTCGTTAATCCGCTATTTAAAAAGTTAACTCCGATAATCGTTAAAACATTACATTTTTGCAAATTTAACACACGTTAAAGTTAACCATTAAAAGTTAGACATCCAAGAGTGGAACTGATATTTGTTTTTCAGTAGGTACCATATTACTGCAAGCAATACCTAGGTGCTATGCACCATGATGTGAATCAATAATACATCTACCAAATGTCCTTCTGGAAATTGAGTTTTTAGCAGGGTTAAACATTATCGTCAGCTTCTCAACTGTATAGGATTCTTCAAAATGTAGTGGAATCGTGTTAGCAATGAAAAGGTTTCAAATTCATCAGTCCACACCAGCTTGGAATATGATGGTTCCTGTAGCTATGATACCAATTTTTTTTTATTGACGTAAAGTCTCATTAGCAGATTGCAATTAAAACAAATTAATGCTGCTGCTATCTACATCAGAACAACCCACAGCACTTGAAGGTTTTGAATTATTCCCCCCCACACGACTCGGCTCTGTTTTTACTTTTTCTTCAAACTTTTCATATTTGGATACATGCATCCTCTTCATATGTTGTTTAATATTATTAAGGCTAGACATGTGTCTCTTGACTGTAGGAAATTTAGGCAAACACAGTTTGAATTCATAAATCAACTGTTCTCCCAGTCTTGATTTAAGTGCAATATAATCGCATAAATGTGGCCAAGGATTTTTAATATACTCGTTGCTATTGTTAGCATTGCTGTTTTTACTAACAGACAAGAGTTACAGTATTCATGACTTAATCATGTAACGAAAGTCAGATTAACTTACTTCACTAACGAACACCAAACCAGTACCAACTAAAAAGTGAAGCTTTCCTGGCAGTAAAATGATTATAAAAATATCAAAATCAATCACCGATAGAATTAGAAATGAGCAGTGATTGCCGGTTTGCAGACTCGGATGCAAAATGGAAATGCTCCAAACTTTGCTGCCCACATCCACGCCATGCCTAGCATAACAGTTTTATATATATCACACTCGCACTTCGTATTACCTAATTTGACTCGCCGAACGTAGGAGTGTGGCATGGAGCGCAATTCAAACAAACCAAGCAACTTGAACTACCAATGTAATGGACTAACGTTAATGGAAGTTAAAAAGACCATTAACGATTTTTTAGGTTAACTTAAAAGTTAAGTTTTTGCAATTTTGTTAATTAGTGGTTAACGGATTAACGATTTTCTGCCCAGCTGTGATGAAACCCTATACTAAGCTTCAACAGAAAAGAATAAGGAAATTAGATTGAATCTTTAGAAGGTGAACCACATATTTAATTGACTTAGCAGTTTTTTTCAGAAATTATAGATACAGAACGGGACTTGAAATCTCATTTGTAAAAACATGACACATGACAAATTCAAAAAATACTTAAATATTTCTAAACACACGCTATGGGAAATTACTGTGGATGAACAATCAACTTCTTAGACAAAGAAACTGATGAAACAAGATATTGAAAAATGGAAACTGCCTTTCAAATAACAAACTCTTTACAAAAAAATGCAAAACTTTATTAATACAATCCAGTTTTGAATGTACAAATTTGGATAGAAAAAAAAGGGGGGAGAGAGATTCTCTGTCCAAAGAAAAACTGAAATGATTGGGGGAAACACTGGATAAAATAAGTTTGTTTTGTGAACACTTGTTTCAAATAAATCTCAAAACACTATTAAATTATTCTGATTAGAAACAAACTCATATGCAAATGCCTGTGTTACTGAAGTAAAAGTGCAATTTAAAAAAAAAAAATGACAGTATACTCAATTGTGTTAATTGCGTATGTCTGCTATTCAGTAACACCAGAATAACATTCCTATTAATTGATGAAAACCCATTTGGATTTGATCTGAGCGGTTGCATATCTGGTCACTGCCAGTGGACCCTGTGGCTGTGCATTTGCCTAGATCTGTTCAGCCTTGTTTCATTTGTGTTGTCAGCCTTAAACTTGCTGCATGATAGCAGAAATTGCTAAAGAAAGGACAAATCTTGAATTGCGTTATATGTCAAAAATAAGAAAGAAGTTACAGGATATCAGAAACAGAGGTCGGAAACTTTTTTTTTGGAGAGAAGACAGAAAACTGAAGTTGCAAACAAAGAAAATGAGGCATTAAGTTACTTTACATGACTCACATCTGGCCAAGATTCAAAAGGCTAGAGAATGTACGTACATTACTGTTGCCCTACAATATACACAAAAAATCTGAAGAGTGAAATTTATCAGATATAAAATCTTGATCAGCAGAAGAACTGGGCACGGAAATACTTGTTTCACTTTGATTTATGAGACAGCTTTATGTGCTTGAATTTTTATATCCACATACTAAAATGTGGAGCAGTTAAGGCAAAATAATTACGTGAAGAATTAATATTTGATGTATTTTATGCTGGTAACTTGACTAAAACACCAATCTATAATTTGGTACTGCACTGTAAGGCCTAAATGTCTATAGTAGGTTTTGGTTTGAGTTACATCTGTTTTGTGTCTAGTTTTGTTCTAACATATTATTATTGTTGTACATAAGTTGATAAATACTATGAAACTGGGGGAGGGGGGGTAACAACTTTCGTAGCCTTTTTCTGCAGGTGTTCCACAAATTCTTGCAATACAGTTTTCTTATAAAACTGACTAAAACAAATAGTATCCATGTAAGAAATATTTACATACCTCTGTAATCTTGAAGAATTTTTTTCCCAATGTGAACATATTCAACAAGCTACATAAACAGAGAGCAATTGTACCAATTTTTTGTACTATATTTGAGAGCTACTCATCCATTTGTAAGCATTTTGAGTAGATACTGAGCCAAAAAACTACATATTTGATGCAAGAAATTTGAATTAATACTTGACCACTTACACATTTGATCAAACTCTCTTTAGTTTTTCTGTGAGGCTTTTGAAAAGAATTGCATTGTAAATCATTAATTACTTCATGCGTACATCCTTTTATCTCCGGAATTTGGTTGGTGCATGTAATCACTCTGTTTTGTGCATGTAAATTATAAATAAATATAGTTGAAACTTAGATTTTTGTAATATTTATTATAACACCACATTTAATACATTTTAATATTGTATTAGTATATTCACACAAAAATCTGGTGCAGTGTTTCCTTTTTTGAATGTTGGACTTAATTCCAGAGTCTTAATTGGGTGCATAAATATCATTTAACTTTGTTTTAATTTTTGGTATTCATATTATTACTGCTCTTTTTGATAAGTTGTGTTAAGTGTATTTAATTACTGCTTTTCAGTCTTCGCTTAATTGTACTTGTGAGTCAATTTAGTCATTTTCTTGTTAGATTAGGTTGAACAAATTTTTCCCTCAGTTTCTGTTCTCCGTTTTGTTAACTGTTGTAAGTAATTGCTTGTAATCATGATTGGAAAATGTGGTAATTGCAGTAGATTAGTGAGAGTGACAATTTTTTGGCAACTGTAAGAAATGGTTTCACTGTGGTAACGGTAGTGCCTGAAAAATGAAGAAATTGAAGAGGCTCTCACTTGGTTGTGCAGAGATTGTTTTAAAAATAAGAAGGTATTAGAACAGAATATAAGAATTGATGCTAGGAAGGAAATAGATAGGCTGCAGAGGGAGGGAAACAGAGATGGGTAACAACAGGGAAATACTGCGCACAGAAATACCTTAATACGACGGACCTAAAATCGCGGACAATGACCGATTACTGGTTATCCGATTTTCAGGACCACGACCGATTACCAGATTTCATTGCGGCCGAAAGTGGTTATTTGTGCCCATATACTGACCTAGAAACATGATATACACGTCTGCTGTGAGGAGGGAACCCTCCGAAGCCATCCCCGCCTGGGCAGGTTGACACAAATTTGTGTTTCAGAAGTAGCTATTATCAAATGACTTTGGTCAAACAGTGCACAAGCATTCAATTCCAGTGGACATCTATACTGATGGCACATGTAATCATGTGAGATTGATCAGCACTGGGGTGTATGGTAAAGACATGCTATCCTTTGCCCATCCTGTAACTCAGTCTGGGCATGGGGTGTGTAGTCTCTTTCCTCCAGTTACTTGTATGTGTGTGCTGATGTATGGTATTATGGCATATGTGTATTTGTGTGCACGTGCGCGCCTCTCCCTGCATATGTATGAGCCTAATGGACCTTCCTTTAACTCATTTGACTGGATGTGGGATGTGCAGTTCCTTTCCTCCACTTAGTTTTGTGTTTATGTGTGCGGTGATGTATGGATTTATGAGTGAGACCTAGTATGAGTGTGGGAGTTACGATATCTGTCTGATAGCCAAGTGTCTATTGCAACTCATGGTAGCTGGGGCAGGTTACTGAATTGCGCAAGGGTTGCTGTGTGGGAGAGACGTGGCAGTGATCTGTGTGTTGCTTGTACATGCAATCAGTTGGGTGTGATCTATGTATGGGATAAACGCTGAGATGTATGCCATCTTTTGCATTTCCTCTAACTCGTCTGCCTGATGATATGTAAGGATAGTTCTGTTTTTCAGCCAGTCATGCGGCAATAGAGTACTGACCCACTTTTTCGTTTCCATGATTGGTGCCGGTAGTTGTGCTGAACTCACCGTAGGCATGGACATGTGTGTCTACATCCCTCTTTGTGCATGTTTCCGTAAATATGGTGATTTACGCTTACTCGAAATTTCTCCAAGTCGTCTGTTTGATGATTTTTATAACGAGAGTTCTGCCCAGTTAATCAGTGGTAATGACAGTTCTGTCCCACTTCTTCTGTTAGTTCTATCGAACTCGCCGTATGGACGTGTGTGTGTGTATTTTCTTCCTCTGTGGATTTGTGCTTAAAATATATGACGACAGAAGCCTACTCGACATAGAGATTTCACCATCAATATGTGCTTGTAACCACTATTTCTACAGGGAGTAGGCACTTTCCCATTTCACTCTGCTGTTTGCAGTTTGCTGCCGTTTGTGTTGGGATACAAACTGTCTTTCTCACATTGTTCACTATAAGTCCTTCGGGGCAAGAATCATGATGAGGGGATGTACCAGAGAAGTGGGAGAATTTGGGTTACGAACCTACAGTCAGACCATTGCTTGCATATAGTGGTGTAGTGGTGTGATATGGAGTCCATATTTTTTGGACATCAAATTCAGGGTGCAAAGAGAGGGGGGGGGGGTGGAGCAGCTATATTTGTTGGTGAGAACACATTAACCGTCTTACAATAAAGGAGCTGGGCTGGATGTCACTGGAAGGTAGAAATGGTGTTAGGGCTTGCATATACGAATGATGTAACAATTTACTACAATCCAAGTGTGGACACTATCTCCTGCATAATGGAACTAGTGTCTACACCTGTGGTGACGCTTTGGATACTTGTCAGTACGTGTGGATGTTGGTTTCGATGTCTGTCTGATGAACATGTTAGCTAAAAGCGGTAATATAACTATCTCGTGTGTTCTGGTTGTTTGAATGAATCGTGCAGTTACAAATAAATGTCGTACTTGGTTCTGAATCCGAATGTTTGCGACAGATGGGGGTGCTTCAACCCAATGTAGAACTCTTCCGGGTACTAATTGTCTGAAAAAGTGGAGCAGAATTGCCATAATACTGCAAGAAACTTACACATAGAACGGCAAGCAGCTGCTTTCTAGAGGGCAACTATTTATCTATAAAACTAAAACCGGATAATTTGAAATAGAAAAACTCTGAAACTACTAAGCAGATTTCGATGGAGTTTTCACCGTTTAAAGCTTAGAATCACAATTTGTTGTTTGGTATGTCTTATGATTCTATGTTACACAACGCTGGAGCATTAAATGAAATTCTTAACTTTTGGTGACATGGAACCACTAGATGTGGCATACTTTGCACTTAAAATGCAACTACAATGTCTTTGACCACAGCCTTTGATGAAAGCATCAAAAGTAGTTAATAGTAATACCTATGTTGCATATTCTACGCTAAGCAAAACTTGAAATATTATTTCCTTTAATTTGGAAGCTTTAGTTTTTAAACGTCGTAGATGGCCGTTATGAATGTGAGAAACTAATAACGAAAAAAAAGGTCTTCCACCATTATCTCTGGCAGTACAACTACAATGTCTCTGGCCATCAGTATTGGTGTTCGGTTCACAATAAAATCATTTATTTAGGATAATATTATTCTGGATTTTGTTTTGATATTTGTATAAAAGGCTGAAACCGCGGTGTTAAAATATCAGGCGTTTCGAGCAAAAAGTATATCCATTCACTTCGCAATTGAATCAAATGTGAGTTTCTAATGTAATCTAGAGTTTTTAGTAATGCAGTTTCTTAACCATGGTGTCTAAATTTATAACTCCTTGAGAATAATCAAAAGTTTTTTTTTCGTATCTCGCTTAGTTCTAAATACTTCAGCATAATTCTGAATACTCGATATTCAACTGTACAGGTATGGAACAGATTTTAATTTTGAGCTCCAGCGCCAGACAGGGGCGTACCTATCGGAAATGGCGCCTAGGGCAAGCATCGAAGTTGCGCTCTTTCGTAAATTATCTAAATACTTATAAAATAAAAAGATACACTAAACAAAACAATCATAAATCTTGACAAACACTTTTATCTTCTGTTTCAGAACAAAATTATTTATTATTATTAAGAGAGATTTTCCTCACCACAGAGGTTTTAATGCAACACAACAATAAAAACTAGGAACACAGATCTTGACTTCATCCTCTCATTGCTGTTTTTACACTTTGGAGCCAGGTAAAGATGGGCCTTCCTCTTTTCCTCAGAGGCATATTGTTCGGATTTTTAACATTTCGAATATTTTATATGAGTGGGGAGCTGGCCCACTGCAAAATCCCCAACTTTGAGGACTAGGTAATTTTTTTTTTATTTATTTATTTTCTTTAAGGTTTTCTTTTTTTTTAGCTAGTTTTGGTCCACCCCGGGTATTGTATTCCCCGGTACCCACCATATCTGGTGGGCAATCCCCTATCCGCCACATGGGGAGGTGCCCGATGGGAGACTAGCATCTCCACACGCGACAAAGTTATTTCATAATCTTAAACTTAAAATTCACCTCCATTGCCTTTTGCGACTTAAATAGATTAATAATATTTTCGAAATATATATTTATATATATTAGCATTCGAACATCCAATATTTCTTCGTATCTCTTCTACGTTAACATCACAACCATAGAAGTCTCAAAATTCTTTAGATCCTTTTTATTTTTTCTTTAACGGTCGCAATTGTCAAGAGAAACCCAAATCTGTAACGGTTTTATGGAGATGACTATCACTCATTTCACACACAACACGATCCAGCGATCCCTTCATGACTCTGTCTATTTCTTCCTTAACGCTCAACCCAGCGTCCTTCGCATTCTCTCCTGCCATACGTTTTTTTCGCCTTTGGTATCTTTGAATAACTACATCCCATTCCCGGCAATGATTGAAACCTTTCTCGAGTACATCATTAACCAACCTCTTTCTTTCATTAGTAAAACAGTCTTGGACGGTTTTTATATCTAAGAGAGCATCATGAATATTCATGCTAGGATCCTGCACCCACTTTTGAACGCAATCAATGCATTAAAGTCAGAAAATCTTAGGACAACATACGATTATATAGAAGTCTTGCCCACTTCTTCTTTCACTATTTTGAATGCCATCGTGTGTCATGTCTTGGATAACTTTCGGCACATTTTCAAGATATTTGTTAACTGGCTTAACAGCTTACACCCTTGTACACCATCTTGATTCAGAGTCAGACTTTGATTTTACAACCACAGGCACGGAGTTCTTGAGTTTTTTCCAGCGCAGAGTGGAACCAGAAAAGAATAGATAAATAATTTCGAAAAACGTGACCATTATAATATCGTGCTTGGCTGCAAGTACACTAACCAAATTGAGCAAATGACTATCGCAATTCATCGACAGATTATTATTTTCGCTAATTCTTCTGTGAACAACAGTTCGGTGACCAGTCATCACAGCAGCGTTTTCATAACATTGTGAACGACAGTCGTGTATATCCATACCGTCTTTCTCTAGTTGTTAATGGATTTCATAAATTAAGCTTCCAGCGTCCTTTTGACTCATTTGAATGAAACTGAGAAAGGACTCTCTAATGCGAACTGATTTCCTTTCATAATCAACTTCTACGTATCTCACTACTTCTGACATCTGCTCACGATGTGCATGATCAGAAGTAGAGTCAAACATGAGACCATAGTATTTTGATATACGAATGTTTTGCAAACAGTAGTCACCATCAGAAGAACGAACTTATTTTGAATACGAGGCTAAAAGTAAGATGTGGTTCCAGGATCATTTTTAACCCGAGCAAGACGATTATTCATAATGGGATCGGATTCGGATCCATCGCATGTACTAAGTGAATCTCTGTGACCTCGTAATTCAAGATTTTGAGGGCAAGAAATTTGATGCAGTGAAAAATTGTTTTTAATAAATTACGCCACTTTTGATTTACTGTCTTGATCTGGGTTTGAAGTCCAGCGATAATAATCCCTTTAGTTGCTGCAAAATTTTCTTTCCGCTGGATAAAGTACTCACGATAATTTTACGCATTTTCGTGGGCAGTGAGCTTTTCAGGTGCTTTCCAGTGGGTAAACCCATCTTCGTGCTCTAATAAAGATACATTATCTAATTGTGAAAAGGTAAGGCAACAGATGCAAAAAAGCAGATTTTTTTTAGACGGGGAATAAACTAGCCATTAGTCTTGTGTAGTTCGCGAACGAACTAGTTGGGAAGAGCGCTTCCACAGGCGAACTACGCGAACTAGTTCCCAGATCTCTTGCTCCTTAGTTCGTTAGTTCGTTCGATCGATCCTTTCCCGAAGACCAACTTTTGTTTTAGTTTATTATCTAAAAGGAAACACAGTTCCTTGTGGACACATTTCACTGAAGACACAGATATAAAAAGAAAAGAAAAATAAATTGTTCAACATTAATAATTATTGCAGAAGTCACAAACGGAAATTTAACGTGGAATGTGAAAATAAAATACACTTTGATCCCATTAACAATCAAAAGACAACCATCGATAACCACAACTACCGTAACAAACAAGAGAGCGCGTGCAGTAGCGCTAGCAAAGCGAGCGAGCGAGCTGTCTTGGAGGACCTAGTTCGCGAACTAAACAGAGCGCTCCCGGTCGCGAACTGTAGAGAGCGGTACCGTTCGCGAACTAGCACCATTCGCCGCTAGGGTTTCCAATATTTTTTTCGGTTGATGGTAGGAATTTTTTAAAAAGAATAACCTATAAAAATATGCTACACTTCAAAAATATAATATTTTACGTAAGACTAGAAAATGATAAAAGGTATGTTTTTACTATTTCATTTTTTAAGCTAAATTTTTTGCACTTCTTTCATCTTTAATTCTTTTTGTCTACAGTAAAATTGTCATATGCTTTATCGCTTTCAGTTGGCAAATTAATTTCGAGAAAAAGCTCATTTTTTATTCATGAAATACTTCTCTTACTTTTACCTGGATTTCGTATAATATTGTTATTTCAGAGTAAAGTTTGTTCACTTTGATATTAATTTTTTCTCGCAAATTTATAACCTCTAATATAGTCTCACAGTCGTCAAATGAAACCCTGTGATTTGAATTTAATTTTTGGATTTGGTATAGCCAATTGCTTTCATTAAAATCTAACTATTTACTAAGATACTCCAGACATTTATCAAAGAATACTAGAGCATTATTTTTTTTATATTATCACTTTCTGTGGAGAATTTGGTTTCTAAAGGCTTTTTCTTGTTTTCTTAACCAAAGAAACAGTATCTTTTACATTTTTTAGCGCTGATTTTAAAGCTGACATAATATAATACTTATCTCAGTCTGTTGGTTAACAGCTTTGTGAAAGTGATGAAAGAAATGACTTGCGAAATTCAAAAAGATTTTAACTTTTGTGTCTTCATCAGTTTCATTCGTCGCCAAAAAATTGTGAATGTGTGTTGGATTATTCTCCCCTTCACTAATAAAATTATAGCTCAATGACTTCCAATTCACTGGAAATTTACGCACTTTCGTTATTGCTACCACTTTCTCATTCAAGGGTCACTGTTATTTTTATATGTCTAATTATTAGATATCACATTGGAAGTATTAATGTTATTTTTCTTAATAATATAGGTAATACTATTTCTGTCATATAGTACTTAAGTTGTAGCCAATAGTAGAATTATATTTTGTCCATGATTTCCAAAACTTTATTTATATAAAAAAGCCGATTACTTATAAACGGGTATTTTAATTCATCACAATAAACGCGTTTATAATATTTTATAAGTAATGTTGTGTTGTTGTTGTTGTTGTTGGGGTTTAAGGGCGCGTCGATGGCAGGATCATTAGCGCCTTTTATAAGTAATGTTTCTTCCATGAACTAATAAACAAATCCATTTAAAAAATTAATATTCTACGAATGCATGTAAAGTAAATAGTAAAAACAGCACAATTATTCAATTTACCCATTTGTGTAAAGGACAATGAGCACCTTGGTTTATCGGCGCCAACTGTTCATGCTAATGTAATTTCAAAGGGATATTATTAAGCAATAACTTTTGTTAAGAAGGTCATATTAAATTCCATTTAGAAACGACAAAAAATGATTATGTCCTAATAAAACTGACTTAACAAACAAAATAGCGCGTGCAGTAGCGGTAGCAAGGCGAGCGAACGATCTCTTTCTCTGAATTCGAGACGCGAACTAACGAACTAAAAGAGCGAACTAGTTCGCGAGGGAGCTGCGAACTAAACTGAGCGCTCCCCTTCGCGAACTATTATGCGCAAGTCTACTAGCCATGAGAGTAGTAGGACTAAGGCGACTCTGGGAACAGCCAATCAGCGTTCAGGGATCGCATGACGTCACGAAGTGAGCAGCCAATCAGCGTTCAAGGTCGTATGACGTCACAAGATGGACGCCCGTTAGTTCTTTGGCTGGCCAAGATGGCGGGCCGGCCGACCAAGATGGCCACCCGTTAGTTCTTTGACCGGCCGCACAGATGGCAGCATCTCCTGGGGGCGCTGGACCGTTAGTTCACCGATCGGCGGCTAGATGGCGCTGGACCGTTAGTTCTTTGGTCGACTGCTAGATGGCATTCGGTGCAAGTATTTCCGGCGCGCTCTGCGAAATGTGTACAATGTTTCAACGACTGTTATCTATGTTTGCTTATCCATTAAGCGTGACAAAATGTGTACTCTTCGCGTCGGCTGACTATTTCTGTTCTGGCAAGATGCAAATATTTCAGCACAGTGAAATATTTTCTTCTGTTCTGTGTCGTGAAAAATACTTAAGCGTGAACCATTGCGATAAAAAAGTCCACATCAACGGATATTACGTGAACAGACATCGGTAGCGTTGGGGCTAGAGTGCCGAAGGTCGCCGGTTCGAGTCCGGCCGCGGTGATTTTATTGAAAAAGCCGTTCCAACTCGTCAATTTCAAAACGAAAATCAAAATTTTAGTTTCCATACCTAGGGAGTATGGCGCCAGCCTGCCTTGAATAAAAAATAAATCGAAAAGCATAAATGTTTCCTTTTAACGTTCGATATGGGGGGAAAAAACCGTCATAAACTCCAGATATAAAACCGAGGAAGAATTCTATGTGTACCTGTTTTCATGAAATTATTTAGCGTTCTTGCCTCGCATTCGGGAGGACGGAGGTTCGAATCCCCATCCAGGCATCCATGGTTTCCCAAATCACTCCAAGTGAATGCCGGGGATGCTACCTTCAAAAGGCCATGACCGAATTCATTCCCATTCCTTTCCCGTCTCTAAAGACCACGTTGTTAGAGAGATGTTAAAAAAAAGTACCTGTTTTAGCGTTCTGGCCTTGTATTCGAGAGGACGGCGTTTCCGGGCATCCAGATTTGGGTTTTCCATGGTTTCCCCCAAATCACTCCAGGTGAATGCCGGGATGCTTCCTTCAAAAGGACATGGCCGAATTCCTTCCCATTCCTTGCTCCCCATCCTTTCCCCGTCTCAAAAGGCCACGTTGTTAGAGAGACGTTAAAAAGTTTAAAAAATGAAATTATTGTGATAAAGTATAGCAATACCACACATACGTTATTCCTTTCAAAATTCGTAGCCTCAAAAAACCCATCAATGGTGAAATCCTTTCATTGAAACCGATAGACATTCACCGACGAAGGTAGGGAAAACCATAAAAAAAAATCCGTTCATCGAAGCAGGCAGACATTAAAAATTAATACACCGACGAAGAGACGGGAAACAAACTCAATTAGTCACATCATGTTGGATTCGTTATGAACAATACAATATAGCTCACGAGTGTCACCTACATTCCGAGTATTTTAAAGGATGTATTAAATTGTGTGTAATGAAACACAGACACTTTTTGAACTCAAAGAGGCATTAAGGGGTTTACTGATGTATGTAAGTGTGACCTCGATGAATTAATAGCTCCTAAACTAAAGCAAAGTTGTCGATTTGAAAACCAGTTTCTTTCCCTACAGAAATTTCTGAAGTGATGTCAAACCAATCAGCATGTAATTTTTTCAAGCCTATTTCTCAAACCTACCATACGTTATTCCTTTCAAAATTCGTAGCCTCAAAAACCCACCGACAGATATTCACCGAAGAAGGTACGAAAAACCATAAATTCCGTTCATTGGAGCAGGCAGACATTAAAAATTAATTCACCGACCAAGAGACGGGAAACAAACTCACTTTTTCACATCATGTTGGATTCATTATGAACAATATAATATAACTGACGAGTGTCACCTATATTCCGTGTATTTTAAAGGAAGTATTAAATTATGTGTAATGAAACACAGACACTTTTTGAACTCAAAGAGGCATTGAAGTGGTTTACTGATGGATGTAAGTATAACATCGATGGGTTGAGAGCCTCTAAACTAAAGCAAAGTTATCGATTTGAAAACCAGTTTCTTTCCCTACAGACAATCCAGAAGTGAATACATGATGTCAAACCAATCAGGCTGTAATTTTTTTTCAAGCCTATTTCTCAACCCTGTCTTTGGACAAGAGGCCACTTGAAATTATTTGTGACAAAGCCTTTCCCACACCAAGGCTGGGAAAATCAAAGTTTCCAGTTTGACAATGGCAAAACTCAAGGAATGGAAACATCAGTACGACTCCTTATTTCCCTAATCTTATCTCTGTTGCCATTGGTATAAAATATTCATTGCACTCGTAATTGTTGCCACCAAGGTCAAACCTTTGTCGTCTGTCAATCCAGACCAATCTATGTATCAATTCTGTTATGCTTTCGTAAGCAATCACAAATTGAGTGTCCTTAGCTGCACTTTGTCTAAAATTCCAATCAATCCCTTGTGACACATCAGTGATTGACTAGAAACAGAGAGATATACCCACCTTTAACTGTATTTTACAGCACAGCACGTATGTTCCAGGAACGAAAATACCGTCTGTTAATCTTACTAATTTCACCCCTGTCAAATTGAAGTACGCCAGTCCTATGTGATAAAATCGAGTCACGCTAAGCACAGAACATGCCTGAGACCATCGCCTGTGACCAAGGTGGAGATATTGAAAATTTACCCACACCCTTATTGTCCTATCCCAGATTGGAAGCCACTTAACTTTTGGCCACAACCTGAAATATTGAGGACACGGGTTCGATACCTGAGGCAAGGAGCGGCTCTCGCCAAAGGATTTTGGATGGAAAGTAGGCAGGCAAACTCACGCTAGAAATGACAAAGCCAATTCCAGAACATTGGAGTTTAATAACTTCAAACTAGTCTACAGACAGTTTGAAATAGGTTGTTAGGAAATGCTAGGTGCGGGAGAGAAAGTTACTGCTTCCCCAAGTCAGATCCGCTGGTCAACTACGGCAGCATTAATACGCAGCAGTACAGCGATGCAAACTGTACAGCACTACGTAGCAACTTGATGGTACTGGCCCCCCCCCCTGTGGTCTCCGTGATCCTTTATACTAGGTCAAAACAATTAACCTCGTGTCACTCGGCTGAATCTTATTTAACCATGAACAGCAGCACGTCTGCTCGACCAGTGTGGTTGTAACAAACCAATGGGTGACACAAACTCTTATTTACATGATACTCCTTTTCCATCTGACCCCGACGGTAGCGTGCCTTCCTATAAGGTCTATTTATCCCCAACAGACCGTGCTCTGTATCTGGACCCTATCTGCAGCGCGCCTTCTTATACGGCCTATTGATTCCAAATGACCGTTGCACCCCAACGCGTCTGCCCGCTTGGCTGTCCAACACGTGTGGCCAACACAGCGTAGGCACATACACAGGCTACAGCTAAATATCTTTTAACAATTATATTTTTCTTTAATATTGAGTATATTACACCTCCCTTCCCGGAGAAATTGATGCAACATACCAGTTGCAGCAATTTGTTGCTATTCTGGATCTGACTGTCTTTAACTTCCTCTCCATTCCTATGTCTATGTTAGTGGACATCATTACATCATGTTTAAGCATATTTTCAACAATTAAATTCAATAGATAAGTATTTTTCATTAACATATTGTTTCCTCCTTTCACTATTCAGTTACTACATAACTTTACTGATATCATATAGGTGAAATTTCTCATTAATTAATTCAATCTTAACTATTCACCATTATCAGCTGATTCTAAGATATTATTGAACCTTAAATTCATTAAATCCTCACTTCACTACATCATTATAATTAATACTAATTTACGTTACCTTTACTAAGCTATAATAAAATACATTTATGTTTTGACAGTACTATTCACCTTTTGTCACTTCTTTTAGCTATGGTTGTATCTTCTTTTGAAAAATTCGTGATGGCAATGCTTTCGTCACCTTTTTTAGTTCTACTGAAAATAACTCTTTCATCCTCCAT
>JARYHS010008277.1:0-19996 GCA_031002005.1 Vandiemenella viatica
TAAGTATTGTGTGATGAAAAACCAGATAATCACTTGTCAAGTGGTAGAACAGTAAAGCGTCCTTGTCACCGAGGTGAGAGTATATAAGAAAATGTAAAAACATTCACTATTTCTACAAATGGTGTTGAAGAGTAACTTGAACATTATTCACAGTTAACGACTTTCTCTGTGGACTGATAACATAAATATATAATTGGATATTATTTATATTAGTTTGTCTAATTCGCAAGATAAAACAAACTGCAAAAAGTGTAAGGTAAGTCCTGTGCAAGCATGTATTGATACAAGAGTAGGTATTAAATCATTCTAACATCGGTACAGTAAGTTTGGCAAAACACTTAGGGTAATAAGACAGGTCAATATGTAGATTCATCTCTATTATTATTTTTTAACCAGTATAGAAGTAATGCCTAGGAGACGCAAAGCAGGTAGCATAAAATACACCTCCACGGCCCTACATTGTTAACAGAGTGGTGTTCTCTAGGGAGCGTGCATAAACCACGTAGTCCCATTTTGGCCTCCTGTGAACCCCCCTCCCCCCACGTGGCTTTTTGACTATTACCCCCCCCCCACACACACACACAAGTAGCTTTTTTCCTTTTGATTCCAGAAGACATTTTGTACCATTTTCTCTTGTAAATTACGTACGGAGATAATTAACTGAGGGAAATAAACATTCACATGCTGTTGTGTGTTCTGTACCTCATCTTAACTGTGAAAAATGTTATGAATGGAAAGCTACGTGGCCTGGCTCGGAACCCCCCCCCCCCCTCATGTAGCCCAGCGTAGCCTTCCTGCCAACCCCACCCTCCTCCCTCCCCGGACGGAGCCACGTAGTTTGTGCACGCTCCCCTAATAGTGGAATCAGTCAAAGACGAGGCATTAACAATGGTGGCATGTATTGTAAGTAGTAGTTACAGTTAATTTTTCAAATAAACATTAAAAATCAAAGACATAAATGGCCTTACTTTGTTCCCGGTAACGAGCTTTGACTGCTTATGAGTTATTGATATTGTTAATAAGTGTGTGTACTGTTCCACATAAATAGTAACTAACATGATATAATATGTAGTTGTAGATTACAGTGAAACTTATTATGGTAACTGGTTGGTAAGAAAATAACTGGTTATTAGATGCTGGTAACAAGTGTATACACTGTTCCACATAATAAGTAGTAACTAACTGGGGATTGTATTTGCAGATTACAGGCAGGGCCGGCGTTAGGGAAGGGTAAGCGGGTCAAAAGTACCCGGGCCCCGCCGGCTGATGGGGGGCCCGATCACCTACTATAGGGGCCCTCAGGCCATGAAGCCAAGACTACGCCCATTGTCGCCTGGCCATTTTGTAGAGCTAAAGAAAAAAAACGACCATTTTACCCCGGGCCCGAAATTACTAGCGCCGGCCCTCATTACAGGGGGTACTGATTATACTAATGGGTTGTAGCGTGTCAGGGATTGGAATGAGTTACCAAGGAGAATAATGAATAACTTACTGAAAACGTTAAAAGAATTTAAAGTTAAAATTTGTAGAGGGCAAATGTAGGTGGGTGCAGGATAGGGGGAAGTTGGGTGTATAGGGAAATTGCCACCGGAGTGTGTGCTCCATTGCAATTAAATTAATTAATTAATTAAGTTGTTTGTCAATATATAATAATATTATAAATTATATAATAATATTGACATTATTAATAAGTGTATGTACTGTTCCACATCCCTGAGATTATTCTCACATGGGATCAAAGTGAACATATGTCTCTATCTATCTCTAGCTGCTGTTACTGAATCAAACAAAGCGTCGCCAGAACAATGAGTAATATCCGAAATTACTATGTGGGCAAAACAGAATGTACTGTAGCATCTGATACGCAACCAATGGCGTAGCTAGGTTAACAAGGGCCCGGGTACAAAATAATATTTTGGGGCCCCTCAGACCAGATGGGAGACTTTATTTTTTAACTCTACTAAGTCTTGTGAGGGCCCCCTGAGCTAAGGTTGGGGGCTCCCTGAGCTGCGCTGGGGGACCCCGTGAGCTCTGCTAGGGAGGACCCTGAGTTTTGGGGTCCCGGTGCAGGGCACCGCCTAGCCCTCCGATAGCTACACCCCTGACCGCAACTAGGGTCCGACCGAAGGTTCGGCTTCGGCCACCTTCGGCCAAAAAAAGCACCTTCGGCCGCACAATCGGCTTCGGCCAAATTTAGCCGAATGTTTGGCCGAAGCCGAAGTTTTACATCCAGCCCCTGAAAATGAACCAACTTTTACGAATACCGTCAACGTAGCGCGCCAGCAGATGATACCAAAGATAAAGAACCATTTGGAAAACATAATAAAAATCAGTGGAAGTATATTGTGAAGCCAATGTTAAATACCAAAGCTTGATTTTTTAAAAAAAATCAGAGATCTTGTATACGCTCAAAGATTTTACAAAAGAAGTTTAACGGTCTACTTTACGCGATATCGTAGAAAAAAAGTAGCGCCACCATGGCCCGATAATCATCCGATTTCTTTGCGGATTAAAGTATTACGTAGGGACCTGATCATTGTAAACATGTTTCCGTACAACCTCGTTGAAGGAGAAGGACTTCGCAGACTTAATTTTACTGATCCTCAAACTCGACCCTAGTACAGACAAAAGCGAGAGAAATATTTTAGAAAGTCTTTAATGCCAGCTAGGTACGAAAAAGTAAACAGTAAAGTTGCATTGATTTTAGAAAAAGGCTGAATGGATCAGTTTTACCACGAAGATATGAAGTGATCAAGCAAAAACGTTTTTGAATGTCACGGCACATGGTATTTCCAAAGGTTCCAAAATAAAAAAATAAAAAATCAAATTGGCTGCTAGTGTGTTGGAAGATCATACAAGGCAATATATTGCATAAAAAATCACCGAAACTGTTACCAAATACAATTCAAAAGAAAATATTCCATACGGGTATACGTAATAATACTTCAAATATGAATGCAATCATCCACTATGGAAACTTCGTTTTTATTGGTTGTGTTGCTCACACTCTACAGCTCATGATTCATAAAGTAATTTTTAATGATATTGCTATAATAGAAATAGTGAAAAAGTGTTGTAAAACGTAAGAAGAGTGAACAAGCCACGCGATATCTTAATTAATAGAACAGAAAATGCAGTAAATCTGTATATGTTAGAACGTGGTGGAATAGAAATTCCAACTGCAGAAGAATGGATACAGATGAACAATTTTATAACTGTGATGAAGTGTTTTTAGGAAGCAACAACTAATATTTCTAGCGATTTATCAACAGGATCTTTAATTATATCAATCATTGACATCTTAAACTGTAAACTTGCTCAGAAGGATGAAGGCTGATCTTATAATACTGCTCAAAAGCCGCTTGTGTGGGTCTGTTAACAGGAGATCTGCTTTCGCAAAAAAAACCTTACGGTTGTTGATTGCCGCTCTAATCGATCCACGGTTTAAAATTAAGAATTTGACTAGCGACGAAATTTTAAATACGAAGACTGATACTTAGTGCACAGTTTTGACGTAGAAATGACAGACAATTACAAATAAAACGGGTCATTTGGAGCGATTAAATCTTTTTATTAGTGTCGATGTACTTTTTGTTTTGGTTATAGACTATTTAGTGCATTTTTAATTAAACTCTATACGTGAAACTACTTTAAAAATATTGGTTATTGATTCGGTTTTAACTGAAAATTTAATATGTGATACTAATTTAGACAGCAGAATATCGTATTTTAAAAGCTAGAATAATTTATGCTGGGTAAGAAGGTTGAAATTTATTTTTATTGTTGTTAAAAAACGATGGTATTACTATACATAAGCTAACATTTATTTGATTTACCAAAGCTAAAACTCCGAAACTTATTAATTTAATCCACGGGTCAAATTATTCTGATTTGATTCGGGCTGTTTTAAATTTTATACTTTCTTTTTATTATTGCTAAATAAAAATAACTGCAATTATTTTTGCTAAATTGCATTGCTCAGAACCTGGTTTTGTACTATTTTACTGTTTTATTTTATTCTAATAAATAAATATTAAAAACGTTGTTTATAATTATTGTAAAGGTGCAATTTATATAAAAAATTCCACATATAAAACAAAATAACAGTTCATTTTTTGCATGTCATATATACTTCATGTTAATGTTCTAAGATATATAATTATTTTTGAACCTTCGGCTTCGGCTTCGGCTTCGGCCGAAGGTTATCCCAAGAGCCGAACATTCGGCTTCGGCTTCGGCCAAAATATGACCTTCGGTCGGACACTATCCGCAACTAACGAATAATCGCTAGGTAAAAGACTAAGCACCATAATATCTGACACAGGTCTATCTGAAGTTACAGATATTTCATCTGCCTCCTGGCTGCTGTCTTGACAGCTTAAGGCGGGTTTACGCGTTTCACTTTTTGTAATCACTCCAGATGAATCACTCGAACTGAAAGGAACGTAAACTGTGTCAACAGCGAATCTTCCAAAGTGATCATCCAAGATGACGGATGAAAGAAATTGGCTGCGGTTCAACTGCTCAGTCACTCTCGATGTTTCACTCAGATGAATCATAACGAGTTATGTGTGTAAACAACAATCAACATATCGAAGTAAAACTGCCTTCTGCCACGGTAGCAGTTGTCTGTTTCCACTTCTTTATTTTTAATATCGTTCCATAATTACAAGTGTTTACGGAACACAAAATGTGAAAGTCATAAAAATAAAAGTATAAAAGATCGAGCTATAGAGGATATTATTAAACTTTTTACAATAGAAGTTATCGAGTGCAAACTTAAAAATGTTCGAAACAAGGAATTCTAGTGAATTAACTTAGATTTTAAAATCAGAAAAAAAGTGGCGCAGGTACTGAAAATGTATACGTACCAGAATAATATTGGTCCTTAAGAAGTGTTTGCGTTCCAAGTATAACTACATCCACTGAAGTAATTACCATTTTCTTCTTAATTACAGTAATTATTCTTAATTAAAATACGATTTAAGTAAACGGCGGTTATAGAAGAAATAAGTAAATGAATCCAATGAAGAATGCTACAAGATTCAATTTCTTGTCCACCGACGACTTTTCTTATTAACTTTTAATTTTGTAGTCGAGGTTTCTGCAAATTAAATCCACTTCAACGCGCATAATTGAAAATTGAAATGATTCATTTGTAAGATATGTTTAACCAAAAGTGAATTTACCTTCCGTATAGCTTAAAGTGATTCAACTGTAGTGAATAAAAAAACGAACCGTATAAACCCGCGTTTAATGTATTTAAACGGCCATCCGTTTATGCGAACTGTATAAATCTGATGTAGGGATTAGGGATAGGGTGACCTCCCAACAACATTCGCAAAGATGATTTCGTGTATATTGAACGAGAGGAGAAAGAACGAGGGTCAGCTGAATTATTGAATGATAAATGTGTTTGCCGAGCATAAATGAATGAATAGCGCTGTATCTATTGCTGGCAGTCTGTCTTAAGGCCTGTTCCCACGATCCCAGGTAAACGGAGGCGAGACGAGACGGGACGGGACGCCATGGGAACAGGGCCGCCTCTGCTAGCAGAGACGAGACAGAGCTACCCACATCGAGTCGGTATAGATCACAGGCGCGTGTAGCAATGCGATGTTGCCACTGGTTTACAGCAGCGGTGCGCTCCCCTACTGCTGCTGTAAAGTGCTCAGTGCCAGTGAATGTGTCACTTCAGTTCGTTTCGGTCCGTACTTTTGTGTTGTCGACTTGTGCGTGATAAATATGGAGTGATCAAATGAAATGATTTTCGAGTTTTTGAGTGCATACGAAGACGAACCAGCTATATGGAACACCAATACCGCAGAGCATAAAAACAGAAACGATTTATACGATGCGTGGACTAGAATTCAAAGTAAATTAAAGGATGGTAATATCCCGATTAAAGAATTAAAGAATAAAAGGATTAACTTAATGTCGACTTATAGGAAGCTACGTAGTAGAGTTAAAGACTCCATGAAGACGGGCAGTGGTGCAGGAGATATTTATAAGCCTGATTGGCAGTTTTTTAATACCATGTCGACATTTCTGGATGCTGTATATATTCCGAAACAAACGAAGAATTCCGAGGTAAGTACATCTTATATATATTTAAAGTTTGCTTGTTTGGAGGGTTTAAACGTGATAAATTTTTAAAGTTTCTGTGCGATTTAACGTTTGAAGTTTTTGAAGCCTCTGTGTGTCACAGCATGATTCTAGATTATGTGTAGCAACTTACACGTGATTTAGTACTCAATATGCTCCAAGGAACAATCAAGTTAGAAATATCCAAATTGATCCTCAGTACCCATTTCTTTCTGTTTTCACTTACATTTCTCAATGAATACTACTCGTGTAGCTATGAAGTAATTTTTTTATGAGTCTAACAGTATTTATTTCGATATTGAAGGATAGTGCCAACTGTTTTAAAAAAGTTATTGAATTTGAGAGATATTTTATTGGTGTTAGCACATATATTAATTTTTTGCCAAAATTAGCTGTTAGCCAGAAATTGATATATTTTAAAGCCAGATTGTACACTGTATCACAGCAGCGTAAGTCAACATTACATAATTCTGTTAACAATACTTCTGAAACAATTTAATAGGATTCTATTCTTTTTATGGTTTCCAATATTGTTATCAATGTCTGACAGTTAAATTCATTTCTAGCAACGTTATTTTCATTGTAAATCTGTTATAAATCAGTGAAAGGCAATTAATTATCCGTTCACCATTCCCGAGCGACGCCGGGTACCATGGCTAA
The DNA here is from genome assembly GCA_031002005.1 of Vandiemenella viatica. NCBI lineage: Eukaryota > Metazoa > Arthropoda > Insecta > Orthoptera > Morabidae > Vandiemenella > Vandiemenella viatica. Next base: position 6,766 of record JARYHS010008277.1, read on the forward strand.
TTTATTCATATTTAGCATTAATACATATTTCAGCTATTATTTTCTAAAACAAAATTACATTTCTAGTCTTAATAATTATTTTGCCATGCAACTGTACCATCCGTTTGGAAGAATTCAGCAAAATGGTCTCTTACAACCTTGGCAGAAAGCGGAGGTTTCCTTGGTACATTTCTCAGCGGTTGTAATGAAGTAATTCCTTCTTGGTCATTACGCCATGAACCAGGTTGCACGACGCCAACCTCTTTATCTGCATCAAAGGAACCAACGGGAGTGTACACTGATCTTGACTTTTTAGAGCGTCTTAAGAAGTTGTGTAGTAAAGCACATGTCATAACAACGTCAGTCACACTGTCTGGTTGTATTAGCATAGGTTTTCTGAGGACTCTAAAAACAGCAGACATAATACCGAAAACGTTCTCAACTATTCGTCGAGCTCGTGAAAGCCGATAATTAAACACGCGCTCTTTTGATCCTTTATTGTGAGTTCCAGGATATGGTTTCATCATATTTTGAGTTAGAGCAAATGCGCTGTCTGCTACAAAAATATATGGCAGTGGCGTTTCTTTCATTGGCAAGCATTCAGCTGGAGGAAAATTTAGTTCATTGCCACAAATTTTTTTGTATAATTCTGTATTTCTGTACACGCCCCCATCACTTATTCTTCCTTGACACCCACAATCCACAAAAATAAAATTGTAGTCTGCGTCTACTAGAGCTAGAAGCACAATGCTGAAAGTGCTATGATAATTGATGAACTCGGACCCACTATGGATAGGACTTTGCATTAAAATATGTTTGCCGTCCAGTGCTCCAAGGCAATGAGGAAAATTCCAAATTCTGCTGAAATCTTTTTCTATTTTTAACCACTCAGATGTAGTTCGAGGCAACTGAAACAAACAAATTAGGTAATTGAGTATACAAAGTAAAGCAAGAAGCTAATTTTAATTTTTTTTAGGGCCCTGAAGATAAAGAAGATACCGAAGAAGATGATAAGGAAAACGATGTTGGAAACGATGAAAAGAAACAAGAAGAGGCTGGAGGATATGAACAATCGTTTAAAGAACCTAAACATCTTCCAAAACGTTCAAAAAGAGAAGATATCGAAAAAAAATGGATGAAGCCTTCAATTATTTTAAGCAAATGAGCCAAAAGCCAGAGCGAGATGACTGTGCCTTGTATACAGATTTATTGTGCAAAAAACTGAGAGGATTGCAAGAGAAAGTACGAGAAATTGCAATGCTTGAAATTGATAGATTAGTTTATCAGTTGAAAAACGAAACACAAATATATCAGCCACAGCCTTTTATTCATAGTTCCCACAATCAATCTGCTTTTCCACAACCATTGCAACACATGCAACATTTTAATTATTCACAGCAGTTGCCAAGTTTCTATTCACAATCACAGCCCTTTAATTATAATTCCCACCATCAATCTGCTTCTCCAGAACCATTACAATACACGCAACATTTCAACTATTCACAACAGTTACCAAGTTTCCATTCATCTCCTTCCTCAAAACCATCATCAAACATGGAAAACTCTAATCATTCACAACAGACACCAGATTTCGATTCATCCCTTTCCCCACAACCATCATCAGACACGAAAAGCTGTAATAATTCACAATAGTCACCTAGTTGAAACCATCTATTTCTCTACTACTAGTTAAAAAAAACCACATCAATAACTTAAAAAAACCAACAAAAAAACCAGTTGAAACAATTTTACGAATTGGAAGTTAGAAATATGCTTAAGTGATTCAATTTAATGACCTAATAATTGTTTATCTTAATTATGATTAATAAGTTAATATTTCTTGGTAATAAATACTTTCTACAATAGATACTGCTTACTTTTATTTCTTGTGATAATTCCTGTGACAACGCTCTGCAAACATCAGTAACACTCCTTGAAACGGTTTGGACAGATACTTTAAAAAGATAAGAAAGGCTATGGTAGCTGTCTCCTGTTGCCAGAAATCTCAGAGCAATTGCAAGCCGTTCTTGAACAGGAATACATTTTCTCATGTTTGTATCTTTTTTTGCAATGTGAATGCCAATTTTATTTAGAAGAAATTCGTAGTCTTCTATAGACATTCTACAGAAATTTTCAAATTTCTGACTCGGTTCTTTAACAAAATCACTTAACATATCCGATCCATTGTATCTGAAATTTTTGTAAAACATGTTAATTTGTAAAATTAATGGAATAAATTAACTATCTGTTTAAATTATATGGAAAATAACTTACCTCGACCGGCTCTTATTAAATGACGACACCCACCAACGTCTTTTCTTCTTCTTTTTATCTTTGTTCAGTAAACAGTACGCACTGAATAATACAAAAGCGGCTGCAGAAACAACAGCGTTTTCTCCTTCTCCTTCACGTGGCATGTTGGATGGTAGCCCAAACGACACTAGGCAACGTGGTGAGGTTGTGGTGGCGAGGACTGGAGGCCTACCTGCGGCCCGCGGTCGTCCCTACACTTCGTCCCGTCTCGTCTCGCCTCTATTAACGGGGATCGTGGGAACCCACCTTAACCCATAGGCCGGAAATGAAGTCTCAAGTTTTTGCGAATCTGAAATCAATTGCCTCGAAAAGCGGTGCACAGACTACGGATATCTTCGTCGCATGGAGTGCAGTCTAAAAAATCTGATCGACGCTTGTAACGACCAACCGAAACGATTTTATCTTCAATAATCAAGTGTCAGGAAGTTTTGAAATTGTCAAAATGTTATATTTCAATACCTCCCATAAACAAATTCTGCAGTCGGAGTCAATAGTTTCTATGCATAATTCTAAATATACTATAATAGGAGGCCCACATCCTTGTCCATATACGTCGCTTGTTAGTTATCACACATTATTGAATACTACTTGAAAATAATTATGCTACGATTTCGGTAAACCTAAAAGTATCTAGAGCCTGGCATTTTGATAATAATTCAAAGCTCATAGGGTTGTCACTAGTATAGACTTTATGCGTGATAAGCTTCAGCTTTCTAGAACTGGATAATAATAATAATAATACTGCTGGAGATAAGAGCAAAGCAGCGATAAGGGAATAGAGCAAGGAGCAAAGAAAGGGGAACAAAGAGTCGCATGCACATTCTGGGGAGCCTACATCTACATCTATACCCTGCAATTCACAAATATTGTGGGTAGCAGAGGATGCTATGCACCAATCCTAATTCTGTGCATTCCAATCCCGAACGGAACTAGGAAAGAAGGAATACATAAAAGCTTCAGTAAGGCATCTTATTTCTCTAATCTTGTCCATCCTGTCATTCCGACCTAAATAGGTTGGCGGTAGAAGAATTTCATTGCACTCGTAAATTAAAGATTTTCGAATATTCTCCAGTAAATTCAAACGGAAACGACGTCGTCTGTCTGCCAAACAATCTCAGCCCAATCTATGTATCAATTCTGTTACACTTTCGTAGGAACTGTAACTAGCAGTCACAAATCGAACGGCTCGCTTCTGTACTTTCTCTAACGTGTCAATCAATCCCTTGTGATACGGATCCCAAACTCCACAACAGTAATCCAAATGCGAACGCACTAGTGTTTCGTACGTTATTTCCTTTGTGTGAGTATTACAACTTCTCAAAATACGACCTATGTAGGATAATCTAGAAGGAAGTTATGTGCAAGTACCATTACATAATGCTTTGTACTATTTTATTTACTGTACTTTTAAACTTTTATTTTTACTATTACCGAAATCGTACCAGAAATATTTTCAAATAATATTCAACACTAAGTCTTACAAGGCCGAGGCTGCATGCTTACTTCTGTAGTATATTCACCATTTTTCTATTATCTGACTCCTCTATGCTACCAATCTTTTACGAATGCTGGCTACTTCAAACTTCTCAGATGCTTATTACTGATAAGTTCCGGGGGCATTCTACGATATCCGAGCCACTAATATTTGATGAATTTAATGGTCGATATCTCGAAGAGACAAAGTGAAAGTAAAGAATAGAAATGTTTGATATCTCGCTTACTTTCCGTTAAATTAATGTTATAAGTTGACGCTAGTGTTTTAAGAATTCATCACGTACTTATTTAGTAGGCATTCCATAAAGAATTTTTTTTCAGTAACTAACTACCAGCTAAATCCAATCTGAAATCATTCATTCTGTACCAACAAACAAGATCAGTGTAAATCTTGTCTCAGTATCTGTGAAAGCATTTATTTACTTTCCCCTTGCGGTGGTTATTTCCTGGACGTAGTGGCGTAACTCTCCGGCTTTCGTTTTTGACGGCACAAAATGCTATCGACAAGATGCACCAGGAAGGAACATTAGTACCAGTGGCGTAGCTAGGTCAACAACGGCCCCGGTGCAAAAAAATTATTTTGGGCCCTGAGGCCAGACGGGCGACCTTTTTTTTGCTTTGTGTGCTGGTAGGGGCCCCCTGAACTGAGGATGAGGGCCCTTGAATTATTCTTTAGGGGCCCCTGAACAGTGGTTGGGCTCCCCTGAGCACAGCGAGGGCCCTTAGTGAGGGGCTCCTGTGTTCTCAGGGGCCCCTTAGACGACGGTAGAGCTAAAAAAAAAAAGGTCGCCAGTTTGCCGTGAAGGCTCGTGGGGCCCTCTAAACTGCGCTTGAGGGCCCCTAGAGGTCCTAGAGGTGCGCTTAGGGGCCCCTTGAGGTATGCTTGGGGGCCCCCTGAGCGTGAGGGCCCCGGTGGACTGCACCGCCTAGCCCCATAGTAGCTACGCCCCTGATTAGTACTGATTGGAAGTATATAGCAGTCTTTATGCCGAGAGATACATAAGTCGAAGAGATGCTGACAGGATTTCCTCACCTGGCCAGGTGTCAGCACTTGTCGTGCTTGACGGTGTAGCGTACGAACAGTTGGAAGACCATCTTGCAGGTGGAGAGGAGGATGATGGTGGTAACCGCCGCTAACACCACAGCCTTCACGATGTGGAACTCGTGTAGCCGAGACTCGCTCCCACTCTCCGTGCAGTTGGCACTACTGCTGCCGTTCGACCAGGGAGCCATCTGCAGGCAATGATTTACACTTCATTAACTACCCTAATGTTTGGCAACAGGCAACGGAACACATTTGCTCGGTTTTATAATAAAAATAAGCTTACAGTGTTTGAGACTTAATCATAAACATCAGAGAGTTGAGATAAAACTGTAGTTATTTACTTTTGTTTATGGCCTTGTCTACGTCGAAAGATGCGGGAAAGGAGCAGGTCCAGCGTTATGGGGCGACGGGGGTGTGTAAGCGGGGAAAATATATACCCCGGGCACACCGACCGATTGGGGGGGGAGGCCGATGACAACCTGGAGGGGCCCCCTAGCCCAAGAATCCACCCATTGTTACCCGGGCAGTTATAGGGCTAAAAAAACCATCTGATGAATTCGTCACGGACCCCAACCGGTTACGTCACTGCTAAGAACGCTTACCCCGGGCCCGAGAGTCCTAGTGCCGGCCCTGGAAAGCAGTGGGACTACGAATGGGGCTGAATTCACCCATTGCCTTTTCAAGAAACTATCCTGGCATTTGCCTGGAATGATGGCTGGTTGAGGATTCTAATCTGCGTCCCGCCAAATGAAAGGCTAGAATGTCACCAATCACTCACCGCACTCTGTATGTGTAAATTGACCTATCGCTTGAATTGAGCAGGACACGCATTTCAAAGACCTAAATCTGTTCGGTGTCATACGCATGCTACGCGCGTTTATGTGCCACCACACTGGATGTGGGAGGTACCCTGGACTCGATGGACCGCCCATCTTCATTGCGATTTTAAGGTGGTTTACCATCACTTAGTCGAATGCTGGATCGGTACTCAACTTCCGCTTAACAATCTAGACATTTCACAAACAAAAAATACACTTATCATACAGAACATAAGCTACACGTTTTACTGACAGGTGGCAACACTTAAATACTCTTCATTATATCCTGTTCACCCTCAACTGGCGGATCAAGGTCACATTCCCCTCGTCATACTACTCATGTCACCAACCCCTCCTGTTGCCCATCCCTCAGCGCATACCGCTGTGTCCGGATATGTCAGACTTTTTTTTTTATCTGCTTAACGTCTCTCTAACAGCGAAGTCTTTAGAGACGGGAAACGATTGGGGGGTGGGGCAAGGAATGGGAAGGAATTCGGTCATGGCCTTAAGAAGGAAGCATCCCGGCATTTGCCTGGAGTGATATGGGAAACCATGGAAAACCCAAATCTGGATGCCCGGACGGGGATTCGAACCGCCGTCCTCCCGAATGCGAGGCCAGAACGCTAGCCGTTACACCACCACGCTCGATGATATGTCAACTGACACTCTTTCCCCTGCGCTGGTAGGGGTAAGGACAGAGGAGTGGGGATAGAGCAGACTGACCTTGAGCCGCCTCTCTTAACTAAACGCTCTGTAGAATAGCTTCAGCATTTAAACAGCCATATTGTCGCGGTAGCTGATTTTTGTATAGATTTTAGTATAGAGTTTAGTAATGATGAAGGCACAGTAGCATGAAGGTTACACCGCTCATACACGACACCGGCGCCAAGGCCATTGGTCTTGCAGTTCTTACTGTGGGAACACGGTATAGGACGGCCAGTACACACTATGAACACGTGAATCTCACGCATGTCCATCGTGACAAACAGCCAATGAGAGGAAGGCTTTCCCCACCTTCCGGAATCGAGGGCGCCTCTTGGCGCACACAATTCGCCCCAGTCCGTGATGTGAAATTTCGTGGGGCAGACCTGCTACCATCCAGTCAGGCCATTTTAGGCATTTTTTCCAATCATCCTCCCTCTGCTGGCTTGTAATGCATTCTGTCTTAACATCGGATCCTATGGTCCACCATTCCAATATCAGGAAACACCGATTTCATGTACCAATAACTTGTAACTGTGCCACACAGCAGTTTTCACAATAAATCAAGTAACCGCAACTCTTTACATTATCCAAGCAGCACCTACGTCCTGATTTCATGCGGATAGAGTCTCTGTGCATGTGTTTTTTTATCCCAGCTAGGAACTTACAGATGCCGGCTGGAAACCGGAAGTACCTCAGCTGGCAGTAAGTAGACGCTGGAACGGACCCACAGTGGGTAAGTTCGCTACTCGCCTCGGTCAACACGCGACAATATGATTGAAGCTTCATATCCTTAAGACGTGTGATTTCCACGATTCTAAAAGCACCACATCATTCGTGGCTGGGAAAAAAATAATAATAATCGAGAGGGTTGTGAGGGGATGCATTATGGAAGTGAGGGAAATTTGCTACAAGACCTCGCTGAAGTTTTTTCTTGAATATGGTGTGACAATTTCAGACCCACATTACAAGCATTAAGTACAGGAGTTGTAGGATGTGCAAAGGACTGCTAGATTTGTTTGTGGAAATTACCGTAAATGATATGATAAAGCTATCGGGCTTGTTGTCAATTGGCAAATAGGATAACAACCCGGAAATAGCCACATATTTCTAATTGAATTTCAATTGGAAAATAGGAGAAGAACACGGAAATAGCCACGTATTGCTACTTCTACAACTACATCTACATCTATACTCTGCAATTCACAATTACTGTGGGTGGCAGAGGGTGCTAAGCACCAACCTATTTTAGAGTATTCCAATCCCGAACAGAACGAGGAAAGAAAGAATACATAAATGTATCAGTACGGCATCTTATCTCTCGAATCTTATCCCTTCTGTCATTGCGTCCTAAATAGGTTGGCGGAAGAAGTATTTCGTTGCACTCGCAATTAGAGACTTGAATTTAAATTGGAAAATAGGAGAAGAACACGGAAATAGCCACATATTTCTACTTGAATTTCAATTGGAAAATAGGATAAGAACATGGAAATAGCCACATATTGCTACTTGAATTTGTATACCAGGTAATGGGCATGATTTTACTTTTTAGTTAAAAAATGTCAACTGGAATAAATTGTCCTGGATAGCGCAAACTATAAAGGAAGATGGACTCCCAAGTGTACATATTGTTAGGGCTTCGAGAAAGTTGTTAATAACTTTTGTAATGAATGGCTACATCTAACTTCACATTGCCGGCCCTGGCAGTGTAGTGGCTAGCGCGCTGGCTTCGCGTTGCAAGGGCCGCCGGTTCGAGTCCGGCCTCGGGCATGGGTGGTTTTAATTAAGTGTTGTGTTCGTCTTGTGCTGTCCTCACTGTAGTGTCCACAATATCATGATTAGAGCCTAATACAATACTCTGTACAAAAACAAATTGGAGCTGGCTAAATGGTCGCAATGACCAAAGGCCATTATTTTAAATAAAAAAAAAAAAACTTCACATCGAAAAATATTAACCGAGCCTGATGGGCGAACGGTTAACGTTCTGGCCTCGAACTCGGGAGCACTTGGGTTCCAAACCGCGACCGGCCATCCAGATTTGGGTTTTCTATGGTTCCTCCAAATCACTCCAGCCGAATCCCGGGATGGTTCCTTCAGGAGGCCATGGTCGAATTCCTTCCCGTTCCTTGCTCCCAGTAATTTCCCCTCTAATGACCTCAACATCGAAAATGCCTAAAGCCACAAGAAAAATATATATATACTGGTCCAATCTTAATGAAACAACTGACAGTTTGCAGTAGAATATATATATTTTTTTACTTATTGATTTACGCCTCATCGACGTCGTTAGAGGTGAAAAAGACTGGGGATAAAGGACGAGAAGAAATTCGACCATGGCCTTTCTTTAAAGAACCGGTGGAGTCATTTGTGAAAACCATGGGAAACCCAAATCTGGATGACGAAGCGGGATTCAAACCCGCGTCCTGCAGAATGCAAGGCCGGAGTGTTACCGCTCACCCGCCACGCTCGCTGAATAATTACTCTTCATACATAATAGTAATTTTGGTGAAGTTTCAAAATCTCTGGCAAAATCGGATGTCATAATCTTGCTGCAAATTTTTATTCAGTTTTATAGCTCTTTTGGTTAATAATAATAATATTAATAATAATAATAATAATAATAATAATAATAATAATAATAATCCCCATTAATTACGTGAGATTTTTTTTTTTTTTTGAAATCTCGATCCGTGCCACCCCACCCCTTCTTTCCCGCATATGGTGAAGAGACTTTTTTAGCTCTCCTCTTTGCAATGGTGGTTAACCCCCCTCCCTCCCTAACATTAAGATCGACGTCGTTTTTATACCTTTTTCTAGCTCTACAGTTCAAGAAATTCAAAAGATGTCGTGAGATTTCTGTCGACCTCCATCTCCCCCCCCCCCCCAATTGTCATAATTATGCCAAATCTTCCCCTCCTCCCATTCCCCCCCCTTTTTCACTTCAAGTAATCCTATGCTTTATTTTTTTAAAAAAAATTAAGCATTTTCAATTTTATCCTCTGGTATTATATGATAGGTGGATAATAAAATAATTTCTATGTGAAACGGGATTCATGTTATCGATTTAGCTGTTATTAATTGAATAGGGAAAACATAGTTTCAAAATTTCAGTACCTATACTTGACGCAGGTACAGTGTGGTTTCTTTTTCTTTGATTTCTCAAAGCGAATGTCGTCAAGCGTAAGAAGTAACGTAGAGGAAAATGTCTGTCCGGGTTTGAAAAATGAGAAAATTCTAAACTAAACGACAACAACTGACAGCTGAGTTGTTTGTGCCTGCAGAGGTTAACTTACGTAAACACAAAACGTTCAACAAGCTGTAACTCTTCTGCTACATGTCGCGGCGTCCAAATCGCATTCCTGTCGAGGCGGGAAAAAGGTGATGTAAAGCGGAGTTTCGACGTGAAATGTGGCGTCACATGTAGGGCAGGCAGTCTAAAATAGCTGTCAACCCAAGTGAAAAGGACCAACCAGCCGCCAGCTATTGTTAGTTCAGAACAGGAAGAAACGAGGGACGCAAGAGATCCTCTCGCGTCTTTCAGTATCGCCAACGTCAAAATGTTTTTAACTTGAACAAATAATCTGCAAGCCAAAAATTATGTCGTTTCCCCCCCCCCCTTTCTGATCATACCATCTAGCGTAGTGATGAGCTATAAAGCACTGGCCCCGCATTCACGAGGACACGGGTTTGAATTCCCGTTCGGCCATTCAGATGTCAGTTTTCCATGATTTTCAGAAATCCATGCCAATGCCGCGACTATTCTTTCAAAAGCCCATGACCGAATTCTCCCCACATCCCAGTCCTTTCCCGCCTCTAATGACCACGATGTCAACGAAGAAAAGATCATGTGAAACACAGCTGGCCCTATTTACACACGACGTAATGAAAGTTGTCGATGCAGGTTCACAAGTAGATGCAATTTTTTTAGATTTCCAGAAAGCCTTTGACTCGGTGCCACACAACCGCCTTTTAGCGAAGCTTCGAGCGTACGGTATATCGGATCAGCTTTGTGAATGGATAAAGGATTTTCTAACTGGTCGGTCGCAGTATGTCGTCGTTGAAGGAGAAAGTTCTTCTAATCTAGATGTTACATCGGATGTAGCTCAAGGAAGTGTAATAGGACCACTTCTTTTCCTAATTTTTATAAACGATGTCGGAGACAAAGTGAAAAGCCTTTTTAGATTGTTTGCTGATGATGCGGATATTTATAGGGAAGTAAGAAATTTGGCCGATTGCTTAGAAATTCAGCGTGATCTGGATGTCATTGTAAAAAGTGCAAGACAATGATCATAAATAACAAAAAGAATCCAATTGTTCAGAAATACGAGTTAAAAAATACAGTTATTGATATGGTCGATTCTATGAAATATTTGGGAGTAACAGTACAATGGAACATGAAATGGGACATACACATTAATTCGTTAGTAGGTAGAGCAAATTCTAGGCTGCGATTCATAGCTCGAATATTGAAAAATTGTAATGAACAAAGGAGAGAGCGTACAAATCTCTTGTGCGTCCACATTTGGATTATTGTTGTGCCAATTGGGACCCGTTTCGTAAGGGGTTGATCAAAAGTATAGAGAAAGTACAGAGAAGAGCCGCTCGATTCGTGACCGCTTGCTACAGTCCTTATGAAAGCGTCACAGAACTGATTTGTAGATTAGGTTGGGCGTCTCTGGTAGATAGACGACACACATTTCGATTAAACTTATTGGTAAACATGCATACTCCCACTTTCACTTTTGAGTGTAGTTAAATACTTCTTCCACCAACCTATTTGAGCCGGAAGGACAGGAAAGATAAAATTAGAGACATAAGGTGCCGGACTGATTCTTACAGTATATGAATTCTTTTTTCCCTCGTACCATTAGTGATTGGAATGCACAGCAAAGAGATTAGCTTTGGTGCTGAGCACCCTCTGCCACCCACAATTTTGTGAATTGCAGAGTATATATGTAGATGTAGATGAAGTGTAAAGCCAGATACAAAAAAAAGGAAAGAAACAAACGTATTTCTTTAGTGTGTATCCGATGGAAGATGAAAATATGTGATCGTATTCTTTGTTTACATTGGCATATTTTTTTTCTAAATCGCTAGTAAGCAACTGAACTGTTTTTTGTGCTCAACATGGGATTTGTTTATTGGAATCCCTTTTTTTTTTTTGTAACAGTTTAACGTCCCTTTTTAACAACGTGGTCTTTAGAGACGGGAAAGGATGGGGGCAAGGAATGGGAAGGAATTCGGCCATGGCCTTTTGAAGGAAGCATCCCGGCATTCGCCTGGAGTGATTTGGGGAAACCATGGAAAACCCAAATCTGGATGCCCGGACGGGGATTCGAATATTGGAATCCCGGTAGTGAATTGACCATAAGGTAAGGAAGGATATGTGATAGTTTATGATTCCCCACCGGTAGGTAAGGTCAATAGTAAATATGGAGTGAGAGGAGCACAACACTAATGGTGATTAGTTCGTAAATCGTACTTTGCCTGGAGTAATTGTCTTTTTACTGTCGCCCCTCCACCCGTTGTTCTGTTAGAGGCCTCTATCTCATAAAAGAAAAGAAATTACAAACCTCAATTTGAGCGGTCGCCATACCAGTCAGTTTTGTAACATTTTTGTCACCAGATGGCAAATCTCCAATATCGACTACATAGTATACTGTAACCTCCTATAACTATTTTTACTCCTTCATGTTTTCAAATTTTACTTCACAATCGTGATAAAGTTAGTAAGAACGAAAGCAATCTACAATGAACGATTTCAAGGTTAAAGCGTTCAGAAATTATTAGGTTGTAACAGGCGGGAATATAAGACTTTTGCTTATTTTGTTCACTTAATGCAACTCAAACAAGAAATAAATATTATTTGTGAAGGTGTTTGTTATATACTGGTGTTCTCATTGGTATTCTGAGCGTTGTGAGCTAAATCAATTCAGCAATTCTGCAACGATCGATTACAGAACATAAATTTCAACATTTTCTTGTCTTAGTATCAGCGTGAGTCTAAATTAAAGGATATGATACTGGTGATAATCCTCACTGATTAGACCATGAGCTTTACAACACATTTACTCAATACAAATACACTTGAAGACATTTAACTGTTACATACGATTGCTCGTAGTAGTATGAGACGTTCTATACAGTAAGTCTCGACAATATTACAGAAATGCGTCTGCCGCTGTGAATCTTTACCATTCGCTACTTTCTACTGCGTAGTCGAGAACCCCTTCTCGCTGTCGAGCGGAGGCAGGCCACCGACCAAGCTGATCACGCCTATCTATGATTTCTTGCTGCCTGTTCCACGAAGTGGATGCAGCACTTACAATATTTATTCTTACGTCAACTAAACAAAATACACCACACATGGAACATCAGATACAAAATTATTCGTAGTTTTACAAGGATTTTATACATTCCAAATATAAATCTACTTTACATATTGATTATAATCTCGGAAGAATCTATCAACTATTGCATGGAATATATTATCTGATCTCGTCGTATCTTCTTTGGATCACGTACCGTACACAAACTATACGCAATGGTTTCAAATGAGATAAACTTTATTTATGCTTGTTATGCAGCTTGGTACTTCAGAGATGTTCTGTATAAGTAGCTACTTCTTTTGATTTTACAGTTGAAGGTAATCTTTTCAATTTCACATCACGATATACACACGACATGAAGTGTTTAATAGCCACGAACTCTCTTGATGGTTCGGTGACGTCACTTTCCTTTCGTAACGAATTTCCGTTACACCGCCAAATGAAATCACTCTCCGTCAAACGCGTTAAATGAAGTTTATTAAAAACATATATATAAAACATGGTTACATAAACTAAAGAAATTTCATTTCCAACATGACCGCACAATGTAA
>JARYHS010008278.1:0-20008 GCA_031002005.1 Vandiemenella viatica
GACTTCGCTGTTATATGAGACATTAAGCAGTAAAAAAAAGAAGATTTCAAACTACGAACTAAGTGTTTATCCGCTATTTTTAGTCTTGTTATATGTCCAATTTTTCTATTACTGTCCTACATTTTTATGTCAGTAACAATAATTAATTACAACTTCTTTAAGTTTGAAATAGGCCGATAATCCCGCAATTCTCTTCACAAGTAAATTAATTAAGTTCTTTCAAGTGCAAACTAATAAGCCCCTTCTATGTTTTTGTTAAATAAAACTGATTCTTATTGTTACCAGTTTGTATACCAAATCATAGTAAGGCCTTGCACGGATTAATTACAGTTTAACCATTCTTTATCGCAACCATGGTATGAAGCCTAGGTTTGCAATCCACAGTCTAGTTACACAAACTGATAAACATTAGCGGTAAATTACATTGGTATTAAAATCTCTAATCTATAGAACTATTATGACTTGTAACTGAAAAAATCCGTAGAGGTCGGAAGTATGTCTGTCACTAAATTGTACCATATTCATTTTATAAAAAGTATTTAGGGAATTTTTATTATTAATAAACGTTTTCCTCTTCTGTACATTTATTTTACTTTACTAATAATAAAAGAATAATGAATCAAAGACTGTTATTGTTTAACAACGGACAAATTTGAAGTATTTAGGAATTCACAATAGCCAGTAGTTTGTGACTTTAAAATTACGTGAAATTAAGAATGATTTATCTCGCTGTCCGAATTCCGTCACTAATTCACACCACAAAAAAGGATATCTTTGTACAGGTGAATTTTTATCATTTTTTTCCGGAGACAGAAAACTATAAAAATGCTAGACAGTTTTCCACCAGGCTTTAAAGTATTTAATCGAATAGACAAGAAACCATAATCATTAAAATATTTTTTTTGGTTGTCTAAAGATCTGTTTATCATTACAGTGTACCGTAGTAAACGACACTATAATTCAACCTTCATACAGTTTTTGGACTTCGTAAGAAATAATTGTTTATCTCGATCAGCTTCCTCTAAATACACTAAAATCTCACTGGAGTTATCCCAGTTTTCTTTTACTGTACATAGTTTTACAATTTGATTCATTAACCTTCACTTTAATAACATTTCAGTTTCCTTATACATTACATTCAATGATTACTTCTGCTATTTTTCACGACCTGCTTTATCCCAACTCTCTCAGATCCTCCATTGTTCTAAAGATATTACTCCTCTCTTCCTTTTCCACGTGTCTTTCCAATTTAAATACTTACATATCAAAAATTACAGTATCATATGCCATGGGATGCAAGCCCGTTGCCTCACATATCTCTCGGCCAAATTGTCTCTAAAATTGCATATAAAATTTTACGAGATATAAGTCTAAATATATGGACAAAACAAATACTTTTCATTGGAAATATAAACAACTCTCCACTACCTACCACACTCTCTGTAACAACTTCAATTCATTTACATGTTCATTACAAATTTTGGAACTACACACATTTCATACACACATATATATATATATATAAAAAGCATGCATTCTGATGTGGTTATAATTGAAATTTTTCGATTTGAATACTCCAAACTGCCACCCCATTTATAACTATCTCAATGTTTCCTCTCACCTGTTGGTCCTTTTACATCTGATTTCTTTCACTTCTCCTACTTTAAATATGATTATGTTCCTGCCTTAATACTGGATATTTAATCCTTTCTTCATCTTCTTTGCTTTTCCCTTCAAAATTTCTTCTTCATCCTCTTTATTATCTCTTCTTCTTATCAAGAAACCTCTCACTTTTTGATGATCTTCATCTCCTTTTTGGACGACCACAGTCTCTCTTCTCTTGAAACTCTTCATCATTTTCTTCATAACTTTCACCACACTGCATCAAACGTTCCCGCAATCAGGTTTTTGTCTTTGTTCATCTCTCTTCACCCGCTTTATAGCAATTTTTTGCTGTCGCTAATCCCTCAATTTCGTCTTCGAAAGTCTCATTTTCTTAAAATTTTATCTTCGTCTTCTTTGTTATCATCGTTCTTTTCTTATGTACCACATTCTACTTTTCACCCTCTTCTTTTGGTCATATTGCTCTCGAATGTATAAATTTCTGACTTCATTTAATATTTACTTCTTTGACTTCGGAATTCTCCTCTTTGATCTTTTTTCAAGTAAAAATATCTCTTGACTCTGATTTATTCTAAATCGAAATTTACTTAATTCTTGCTTTACATCAACAAGCCCTTGTTCCAACCTGAGTTATCTTTGTTTTATTTCTTGTTGCCCTTATGTTCCATTTTTGTCATTATATTTATTAGCATTTAGATTATAGAATCGTCTTATTTCATACATGGTGTTATCTATTGTCCATCAGCTCTCTCAGATTATCTTTCCCTTTATTCACATACAAGTCATCACCGTTATTTACAAAACCACATTAATGAAGACTAATTCTAAATCATTTTAATAAACAATTTAAGAAGGACGAAAATTACTATTAATACGGTACTATCCTTACATTACTTATCAGAATTTTTTTTAAATTAATGAACACAAAATATTAATTTCTGAAACAAATTAAAACGTTCGCAGAAAAGTTTATCCTTCAACTTCTATTAGTTATATAGCCTTTGCTAATTTCTGTTCATTATACTGTCATATGTCATTCACTAAAGACTCAGAATAATTTTAAATATGATTTCTTTTTATTTCTAATTGAATCTTACCTTATCCGAAAATTTCACATTGTAGTTCTCTTCACGGTCGGCAATTTGTATGAAATATTTGTTTATCACTATCAGATTCCACAAAATATACGAAAATCTCTTTGGAGTTATTTCAGTTTTCTTTTACAGTAGATGGTTCCACAATTTGATTTATTACTTTTATACTCCACTTTAATAACATTTCAGTTTCCTTATACATTAAATTCAATTATTACTTCTGCTATTTTTCACGACCTGTCATATTCCAACTCTTTCAGTTCAAATCCTCCATTATTCCAGAGATTTTCCTCCTCTATTTCTTTTTCTTGTGTTTTGCCACCGTCAACACTTAATAAGATGTCGTATTAAAATTACAGTAACATATGTCATCACTTCTATGTCGTGTGATTGGTAAAGCAAACCTTTTGTTATAGTCAACAACTGTTTAAAATACAGCTCTCTCGGTTAGTGATAATTTCGTCTGTACTCTGCTCTAATATACAGGGTGTTACAAAAAGGCACGGCCAAACTTTCAGGAAACATTCCTCACACACAAACAAAGAAAATATGTTATGTGGACATGTGTCCGGAACGCTTACTTTCCATGTTAGAGCTCATATTGTGAACGGCTGTGATACAATATGCCATTCTCCAGTGCTGCATCAGCGCATCAGGGATTCCATGCGACGGAGGGTGGATGCATGTATCCTCACTAACGGAGGACATTTTGAACATTTCCTGTAACAAAGTGTTTGAAGTCACGCTGGTACGTTCTGTTGCTGTGTGTTTCCATTCCATGTTTAATGTGATTTGAAGAGAAGTAATAATGAGCTCTAACATGGAAAGTAAGCGTTTCCGGACACATGTCCACATAACATATTTTCTTTGTTTGTGTGTGAGGAATGTTTCCTGAAAGTTTGGCCGTACCTTTTTGTAACACCCTGTATATTTGATTCTTAAACACTCTCGAAGTGTACTTAGCGGAATAATATTATATTCCATTACATGGAATACATAGGTACTGTTTAGCTACACAACTGAGGTAAACTCAAATAAACCAAATAATTTGATTTAGGTAACCAGTTATAAAAACAATGGGACAATAGTTAGTCATCTTCACGATGGAATAGTTAGTGAAGGTCTTTTTTGTCCTGCAAAACATGACAGGTCATCTTCCCCATTTCTGATACGTGTATGTCCATGTATTTCACACTACAGCCACCACTACCTTCCGCAGAGCATTGATGTTTCTGTTTGGTAATAGCGTGGAGTTTCCCCTCACGCACAAAGTTGGTCGAATGCTGGTAGCTTTGGGGATGTGGGAGATATGATGGTTGAAAGTGGTCGCTCTGTGACATTTTCATATTTCGGCCAAAAACATGTGAGACCTTATATTTCTCTTTGGTGCCACATCTACACAGACAATTGGTGTTTATGTTTGGTGGTAGCAACAACTATCCCATAGTGCACTATGGTAGTTGCATATCGGTAGCTATGGGGGTGTTTTAGGTAAGGTGGTTGAAAGTGGTCGACCTAGGACACTTTAATATTTCGACCAAAGACGTGTGTGTCCCTATATTTCACTTTTCAGTGTGACCCTATATTTCACTTTGCTGTCATAAACACCATGAACAGATCACTAGCGTTTGTGTGTGGTATTAGCCTCCACACTCCCGTTGTTCATTATAGTGGTTATATGACGGTAGCTATCAACCAAAATTCTTTACAAACACCAACGATGTCGTGGGCACCAGCTAGTATTTAATTGATTCCAGAACAATATAAGCTGTTGACTGTCAAATATCTTTGTTATACTTGCCTGTGGTAACAGTATTGTTAATACTACTTCTTTCACCTACCCACCAGCGCTAAGCACTGAATGCATTTTGGATTCCATTTATTTTATATATTATATTTTAGGAGTTGTTTTTGAAACAGATAGGCTCATCTTACAATATGTTTGTAAAGACGCAAAGAATTTCACTGACTAATAGCACAATAACAGATATTTTCACGAGACAGCAGTAAAGTGATTATTGTATTAAGCATACAATTTGGGGCTGGCTAAATGGCCTAAAAGGGGATCCACAAAAGCCCGAAACGTTGGGTGCCAATTGTATTAAGAATACAATTTGTAGGGGTTGTTATATGTGAGCAGGAAACGTGAGTTGCCAAAAACGGGAGGGGGGAATTATTATAAATAATTCTGAAAAATGAAAAACATATAAAATATGCTAATTTAAAAGGGGATCTAAAGGGTTTAACTAGAACCATGAATTTCAGACACAAAATAAAACCTCATTTATTGAGTCTTATGGCCTTACAAGGTCGGGTAGTAATTAACGTTACGTTAAACACAATTAGATCAGCAAAAACAAGCAATACCCGACGTTTACAATTCGCCGGAGTAAGCAAACAAAACTGAATGAAATATCTCAAACAAGTAATAAAAACAGCAAAGTTAACATTGAAATAACGTGTCAACACAGGCCATCAAATTGAAGCTAACATTTTTCTGTACAAAGGAAAATCCCAGGGGGCGCCGTATAAAGTGAATGAAAAGCATCACAATTGAATTAACAAACAGCAAGATGCTTAAAAAAAAATTGAATCGAAATATAAATTCAGCTAGCTCAGAATTTAAGTGACGGGAGCAGAGTCTTAACCCAGGCGTCGCTTAAGGGCTCATAAGTCTGTTAAAATCCACTGAATAGTGACCGTCGTTTCTGGTACATTACCATGGAATCATCGCCGTGATGGTGAGCGACAAACACAATGCCACTGCAGCAATGGAAGCTAAATAAGCGGCTACGACCGCGTTATTAGCATAACTTCCAAACAATGGCAAGCATGCCACTCAACATCTCGCTTTCCCAAAGCAAGAAATGATCAACCACAATGATCATCAGAGAGCGTGCCGGCTGACACGTCTGTTCACCAGCTCGTCTTGGACCCAAGTGAAGTCTAAGATGGCTCCTTCTTCTTCCTCGGCTAGTTGCACTCCACATGTAAAAGAACTCCACGGAATTAGTATTGTAGACCCCAATAAATGTTCATGATTGGCTATCTACACATTTCCGTCGTCACGTGTTTAATATCACGCGTCGCATTCGCCGTCTCCCTCCGCGCGTTTTCTACTTGGCCTTCGGGGCAGTAGCGGGGTGGGGTAGGTCATCGTCCTATTTTCAAACGGGACTGAGGCTGGGCTGGCCCGGCGCCGCCGAGTCGCCTCGACTGCTCCATTGTTCCTCCCTCAACCGTCCGAAATGGCAGTTTCCAGCCTTCAATATTCAACCTTTCTGAGCCATGAGTTTACAGAAAAATTAAATTTTATAACAAACTATACCTTTGGCCGCCCTGGTTTAAACATACGTTTAGTCTATCCAGACAACCTTCATTATTTACAATTACTTACACGTTGCAAGATTAAATAATTAATAAACTTGAATATAATAAAAAGAATTATGAATATAATTAATAACAATTTAATTATATTCATTGTGGGTGACGCTTTCACACCACAATATACCTGCTACCCAATCAAAATAAAATTATTTTGCATAATTTTATTTGAACTATTGTAACTCTACAGTTGCATCAAAATCATTGCCTACATTATAGTTTCACGGTTCCAGTTCACTAAAACTATCGCATACATGTGACCCTTTTAAATATGTAAGTACGACACGTGATTCTGGTTAACATAAATTATAATGAAATGTCTTATCCTAATATGCAAAGTAAAACATCATAAAACATTGACAGGTACATAGATGTAAATGAACAACATAATAGATCTGTTCAATCAATAAACAAAAAAAATGATGTAAGCACAACATATTAACATTAAAGCTAGACAACTCAATTAATTATTTACAATAGACTATGCCAATTCAGCACATGTGTTGAAGTTAGATTTAGCAACAATAAAATAAAGAATGCGCCGAACGTCCATTATCATGGTCGACACAAGCATGTCGAAACCACATAACATGAAAACACATTGAAAAATCTCTCCGCGAATTTACATAACTTAGTCTCTCCGCGAATTTACATAACTTTCCATACAATTCAAACGACAGTTCTCGCGAATGAACGACATTATGCTTTCCCAATTTCTACAATCGTAGTAATGACATCATAGCGGTGTAACTAAGCGATCAGCTGTTTCCACTTTGTCCGCTCTGTTGTTGTCAATAAGCGCTGTACCGTTAAGTTTGCGGCTCAGGCTACCTGCTTCTCGGTTAACCCTGATTGCAATCTTTCCAGGAAAACTGGCGGTCGGCACAGCTGCTATTCCATACAGCTGAGTGTCGCTACCGGTTCTCGCGGCGTTAGCGCTAAGCTTGTTAAGCAATTACGTGTCTCAAGACTGACACTCTTACTTCCTAAACACATGCGTCTCATTACAAATTCATGCATATGCTCTTAAATCATTTAATTTACATTTATTTACTGACGACGTCAGTCGCTGCCGTAAATTGTTCGTCATTCAGCGTGTGTCCGTTGATAAATTTTATACATCCCGTTGCTTCATGTTGCGCGTCTTGTTAGATTGTCAGGACCGCTAATGATTGTGCAAGTCATTATAGTATCATCATCACAGGTATACTATTTGGTATCTCGCGTGGCATCACGGAATTTACGGCTCTACTTAGTGCTTAAGAAATCCCCTACTCATTTGATCAGTAAATTTTCTCACGTTTCAACGAAGAACTGGTACTCAACAAGAAACTGCCGAACGATGTGGATCAATCCCACAGTCGAACACATTTGCCTCGGCAAACATATGCATACAACCCTTGGACTCATTCATTAACACCGCCGAAGGAAGCATCGCAACCTATTTCATGGAAACACGACCTTTATAAAACCTTGGACTCACGTATCAAGACGACCAAATGGGTAAGAATATAGCAGTCAGCTCATTGTTTGGACCAAAGTATTCTCCTTGATTAGGATGAGTTTTTATGCACAAACCAAACTCTGAAGGTTCCTTCGTACTTAATAACCGTATGCCGTATTGATTCGCTTGAAGATTGCGCGACACGCATACCATATCTTTTTATTATCCGATAATGACTGAAAGAAAACGGTCATCTTCTACGTTCATTAGACGCCTATGTTGACAAACTTCTCAACATTTTTGCGGTGACCATCAAATCCTTTTCGTTCGCTCATGAAGGCAGTAAAATTCTTCTACACGGCTGTAAGGGTGAATCTGCGGAATCAGCGATTCAACGCTGAATGAACGTTTCCTTTTTACGACTCCAAAATTCGATATGTCCAAGACCTCGCCCGTTTGTCATCCTTTTTTCGGCATGCTTAATAACTCAATAATAATGAACAATGCCTATACAGTGACCTTGAGGCGTCCATGGACCTTCTTTTGGAAAATGAGTCTGTTTGCGGAAAATGCGTCGTCATCGCATTCGTCAGAATCTCGGGTGGCTCGAAACTTTGGACTTACAAGGTCCCAAGCTTCTCTTTGTACTGACCTGCCAGCCAGCGGAATTTCTCGAAACACCGTTTTGTAAAGCTGCAGGTGTTTGGTAGCGGATTCGGCAGATGGTTTGGTGGTTCCGGCACATGTACAGTTACTCAGGTCACCGCCACGGCTGACCACGAGGTTTCGCGTACTCGGTGCCACGTCACAAACCATCTCACTCCGACCAATCTCAATAAACCACTCAGAAAAACATTTCAAACCCCGCATTTGTAAGCGTGAATTCCCTGGGGGCAAGGAGTGAACAAATTGATTCCCGTTGCACTCGACATTGCGGACGGAAAATTTCCACCCGATGTTTAGAAATCGCGAACTCGGTGGACCGTTTCGCTTTTCTTCAAGCAATGAAACTTTTACGGACACTTCTCTGGCTTGAAGGAAGCATGTGTACTGAGAATCTTTCGCCTCGTGTCCTAGGAATGCCTTGTATTTTCCCGACTGACGTTCCCTTTCTTTCGGCCCATGATCATACAAACAATTGAAATTCCTGAGCTTAGAAATTTTTGCCTTTAAGCAGCAAATTTCCTTTATCAGACGCTGAGTGTTGAGTTCATCAAACGTCTCATTCGCAATCTGCAATTCTTCCTCAGATTGATTGTAGTGGGGATGTTCTAATTCTACAGCGGCTGTCTCGCAATTTTCAAGGTTAACAGCGGTAGAGTTACTCATTTCTGTTATACAGGGGTTCAGCTCTACCGCGACTCCATCCTTCGTATTCTCCAATGAATTACAGACCACTTGAACGTCATCAGTAGACCTTTTCACTGCTGGATCGCTCCTTCGCAATTCAACTCTACATTCTCTCATGTCTTGACAGACTTCATCACGAACGTTGCATATTTTATCATCCAAACTCTTCGTTTGTGAAATCTGCGCATCTAAACTACCGTTCAAACTTTCTGTTTGTGAAATTAGCGAACCGGAATGTTTCTCTTGTGCATCGGAATGTTTGTTTAGCGAATCGAAGTAGTTGATCAGAAGTTTTCTTATTTCAGCAAAATGCTCATCCAAAGATTTATTCAATTTCGACTCAAACTTCCCTTTTAATTCCGAAGCTAATTTCTTGTTCATGTCCGCCAACGGTATCTCGCGTACTTCCGGTGCTTGATCCATCGCGTTAGTTTGCTCGGAAATGTTATGAATAATTGATCGATCTGCCCTATCAATGGTGCGTGACCTCAACTTCATAGATTTGATCGTAAGATACAAAATTCCAACTCCGAACAATTAGAACAATCGACAACAAACAAAATACAACCGGGATGAGTTACTCAAAAAATACAGCATTAAACAAATCCCGCGCACAAATCCCTTCAACATGAAATAAAACCCATCCAAAAATAAACAACAAGGAAAACAACGATGTTGCATGCGACACGAATACCTCAACACATGAGCATAATCAGCATAAGAAAAATCTTAATTCTTATCATGCATGAAATTCAAAAGCACTGACTCTATCTTTAATTTTAAACTAATCATGCTTGATGCAAGTGAACGAAAATATACTTGAACAACTGATTGAAATAAATCACACATTTAAATTTAAATCAAGCATGGCAAACAAAATTCAACACAAAACTTATCCTAAAATAATAAAATGAATCAACACAGGTCACATCCATGGATTTTTTTAAGACTTGTAAAATTCTCAAATAATTTCGACTTGGGAAATTAATTTGTGGGAGCCCCAGGTTGGCAGCGCCAATTGTATTAAGCATACAATTTGGGGCTGGCTAAATGGCCTAAAAGGGGATCCACAAAAGCCCGAAACGTTTGGTGCCAATTGTATTAAGAATACAATTTTAGGGGTTGTTATATGTGAGCAGGAAACGTGAGTTGCCAAAAACGGGAGGGGGGAATTATTATAAATAATTCTGAAAAATGGAAAAAAAAAACATATAAAATATGCTAATTTAAAAAGGGGATCTAAAGGGTTTAACTAGAACCATGAATTTCAGACACAAAATAAAACCTCATTTATTGAGTCTTATGGCCTTACAAGGTCGGGTAGTAATTAACGTTACGTTAAACACAATTAGATCAGCAAAAACAAGCAATACCCGACGTTTACAATTCGACGGAGTAAGCAAACAAAACTGAATGAAATATCTCAAACAAGTATAAAAACAGCAAAGTTAACATTGAAATAAACGTTGTCAACACAGGCCATCAAATTGAAGCTAAACATTTTTTCTGTACAAAGGAAAATCCCAGGGGGCGCCGTATAAAGTGAATGAAAAGCATCACACTTGAATTAACAAACAGCAAGATGCTTAAGAAAACAATTGACATCGAAATATAATTCAGCTAGCTCAGAATTTAAGTGACGGGAGCAGAGTCTTAACCCAGGCGTCGCTTTAAGGGCTCATAAGTCTGTTAAAATCCACTGAATAGTGACCGTCGTTTCTGGTACATTACCATGAATCATCGCCGTGATGGTGAGCGACAAACACAATGCCACTGCAGCAATGGAAGCTAAATAAGCGGCTACGACCGCGTTATTAGCATAACTTCCAAATAATGGCAAGCATGCCACTCAACATCTCGCTTCCCAAAGCAAGAAATGATCAACCACAATGATCATCAGAGAGCGTGCCGGCTGACACGTCTGTTCACCAGCTCGTCTTGGACCCAAGTGAAGTCTAAGATGGCTCCTTCTTCTTCCTCGGCTAGTTGCACTCCACATGTAAAAGAACTCCACGGAATTAGTATTGTAGACCCCAATAATTGTTCATGATTGGCTATCTACACAATTTCCGTCGTCACGTGTTTAATATCACGCGTCGCATTCGCCGTCTCCCTCCGCGCGTTTTCTACTTGGCCTTCGGGGCAGTAGCGTGGTGGGGTAGGTCATCGTCCTATTTTCAAACGGGACTGAGGCTGGGCTGGCCCGGCGCCGCCGAGTCGCCTGACTCTCCATTGTTCCTCCCCTCAACCGTCCGAAATGGCAGTTTCCAGCCTTCAATATTCAACCTTTCTGAGCCATGAGTTTACAGAAAAATTAAATTTATAACAAACTATACCTTTGGCCGCCCTGGTTTTAAACATACTTTTAGTCTATCCAGACACCCTTCATTATTTACAATTACTTACACGTTGCAAGATTAAATAATTAATAAACTTGAATATAATAAAAAGAGAAAAAAAAGAATATGAATATAATTAATAATATTTGATTATATTCATTGTGGTGTGACAGCGTCACCCACAATATACCTGCCACCCAATCAAAATAAAATTATGCCAATAATTTTATTTGAACTATTGTAACCCTACAGTTGCATCAAAATCATTGCCTACATTATAGTTTCATGGTTCCAGCTCACTCAAACTATCGCATACATGTGACCTCTTTAAATATGTAAATACGACACGTGACTCTGGTTAACATAAATCATAATGAAATGTCTTATTCTAATATGCAAAAGTAAAACGTCATAAAACATTGACAGGTACATAGATGTAAATGAACAACAAAATAGATCTGTTCAATCAATAAACAACAACAAAAAATGACGTAAGCACAACATATTATCATTAAAACTAGACAACTCAATTAATTATTTACAACAGACTATGCAAATCTAGCACATGTGTTGAAGTTAGATTATCAACAACAAAATAAATAATGCACCGAATGTCCGTTATCAAAGGTTGACATAAGCATGTCGAAACCACGTAACATGAAAAACGAATGGAAAAGAAAAAATCTCTCCGCGAATTTACATAATTTAGTCTCTCCGTGAATTTACATAACTACCCATACAATTTAAAAGAAAGACAGTTCTCGCAAAATGAACGACATTATGCTTTCCAAATTTCTACACTCGTAGCAAAGACATCATAGCGGTGAAATTAAGCAATCAGCTGTTTCCACTTTGTCCGCTCTGTTGTTGTCAGTAGGCGCTGTCCCGTTAAGCTTGCGGCTCAGGCTACCTGCTTCTCGGTTAACCCTGATTGCAATCTTTCCAGGAAAACTGGCGGTCGGCACAGCTGCTATTCCATACAGCTGAGTGTCGCTACCGGTTCTCGCTGCGTTAGCGCTAAACTTGTTAGGCAATTACGTGTCTCAAGACTGACACTCTTACTTTCTGAACATATGCCTATGCTATTACTTAACTAAATTCATAGATCATCAAATTATGCCTATGCTCTTAATTATTTATATATTTATTTACAGACGACGTCAGTCGCTGCCGTAAACTGTTCGTTATTCAGCGTGTGTCCGTTGATAAATTTTATACACCCCGTTGCTTCATGTTGCGCGTCTTGTTAGATTGTCAGGACCGCTAATGGTTGTGCAAGTCATTATAGTATCATTATCACAGGTAAACTATTTAATACCTCGCGTGGCATCACGGAATTTACGGCTCTACTTAGTGCTTAAGAAATCCCCTACTCATTTGATCAGTAAATTTTCTCACGTTTCAACGAAGAACTGGTACTCAACAAGAAACTGCCGAACGATGTGGATCAATCCCACAGTCGAACACATTTGCCTCGGCAAACATATGCATAAAACCCTTGGACTCATTCATTAACACCGCCGAAGGAAGCATCGCAACCTATTTCATGGAACACGACCTTTATAAAACCTTGGACTCACGTATCAAGACGACCAAATGGGTAAGAATATAGCAGTCAGCTCATTGTTTGGACCAAAGTATTCTCCTTGATTAGGATGAGTTTTTTTTTTTTTTTACAAACCAAACTCTGAAGGTTTCTTCGCTCTTAATAATCGTATGCCGTATTGATTCGCTTGAAGATTGCGCGACATGCATACCATATCTTTTATTATCTGATAATGACTGAAAGAAAACGGTCATCTTCTACGTTCATTAGACGCCTATGTTGACAAATTTCTCAAAATTTTGCGGTGTCCATCAAATCCTTTTCGTTGCTCATGAAGGCAATAAAATTCTTCTACACGGCTGTAAGGGTGAATTCTGCGGAATCAGCGATTCAACGCTGAATGAACGTTTCCTTTTTACGACTCCAAAATTCGATATGTCCAAGACCTCGCCCGTTTGTCATCCTTTTTCGGCATGCTCAATAATGCGATAATAATGCCTATACAGTGACCTTGAGGCGTCCATGGACCTTCTTGTGGAAAATGAGCCTGTTTGCGGAATATGCGTCTTTGCCGCATTCGACAGAATCTCGGGTGGCTCGAAACTTTGGACTTACAAGGTCCCAAGCTTCTCTTTGTCGACCTGCCAGCCAACGGAATTTCTCGAAACACCGTTTTGTAAAGCTGCAGGTGTTTGGTAGCGGATTCGGCAGATGGTTTGGTGTTTCCGGCACATGTACAGTTACTCAGGTCACCGACACGGCTGACCACGAGGTTTTGCGTACTCAGTGCCACGTCACAAACCATCTCACTCCGACCAATCTCAATAAACCACTCAGAAAAACATTTCAAACCCCGCATTTGTAAGCGTGAATTTCCCTGAGGGCAAGGAGTGAACAAATTGATTCCCGTTGCACTCGACATTGCGGACGGAAAATTTCCACCCGATGTTTAGAAATCGCGAACTCGGTGGACCGTTTCGCTTTTCTTCAAGCAATGAAACTTTTACGGACACTTCTCTGGCTTGAAGGAAGCATGTGTACTGCGAATCTTTCGCCTCGTGTCCTAGGAATGCCTTGTATTTTCCCGACTGACGTTCCCTTTCTTTCGGCCCATGATCATACAAACAATTGAAATTCCTGAGCTTAGAAATTTTTGCCTTTAAGCAGCAAATTTCCTTTATCAGACGCTGAGTGTTGAGTTCATCAAACGTCTCATTCGCAATCTGCAATTCTTCCTCAGATTGATTGCAGTGGGGATGTTCTAATTCTACAGCGGCTGTCTCGCAATTTTCAAGGTTAACAGCGGTAGAGTTACTCATTTCTGTTATACAGGGGTTCAGCTCTACCGCGACTCCATCCTTCGTATTCTCCAATGAATTACAGACCACTTGAACGTCATCAGTAGACCTTTTCACTGCTGGATCGCTCCTTCGCAACTCAACTCTACATTCTCTCATGTCTTGACAGACTTCATCACGAACGTTGCATATTTTATCATCCAAACTCTTCGTTTGTGAAATCTGCGCATCTAAACTACCGTTCAAACTTTCTGTTTGTGAAATTAGCGAACCGGAATGTTTCTCTTGTGCATCGGAATGTTTGTTTAGCGAATCGAAGTAGTTGATCAGAAGTTTTCTTATTTCAGCAAAATGCTCATCCAAAGATTTATTCAATTTCGACTCAAAATTCCCTTTTAATTCCGAAGCTAATTTCTTGTTCATGTCCGCCAACGGTATTTCGCGTTCTTCCGGTGTTTGATCCATCGCGTTAGTTTGCTCGGAAATGTTATGAATAATTGATCGATCTGCCCTATCAATGGTGCGTGACCTCAACTTCATAGATTTGATCGTAAGATACAAAATTCTCAGCTCCGAACAATTACAACGATCGACAACAAACAAAATAAAACCGGGACGAGTTTACTCAAAAAAATACAGCATTAACAAATCCCGCGCACAAATCCCTTCAACATGAAATAAAACCCATCCAAAATAAACAGCAAGGAAAAACAACGATGTTGCATGCGACACGAATACCTCAACACATGAGCATAATCAGCATAAAGAAAAATCTTAATTCTTATCATGCATGAAATTTCAAAAGCACTGATTCTATCTTTAATTTTAAACTAATCATGCTTGATGCAAGTGAACGAAAATATACTTGAACAACTGATTGAAATAAATCACACATTTAAATCAAGCATGGCAAACAAAATTCAACACAAAACTTATCCTAAAATAATAAAATGAATCAACACAGGTCACATCCATGGATTTTTTTTAAGACTTGTAAAATTCTCAAAATAATTTCGACTTGGGAAATTAATTTGTTGGAGCCCCAGGTTGGCAGCGCTAATTGTATTAAAATACAATTTGGGGCTGGCAAAATGGCCTAAAAGGGGATCCACAAAAGCCCGAAACGTTGGGTGCCAATTATATTATACATACGATTGTGGGGTCATCCAAATGTGAATATCAGTTACATAAAAAGGGAGGGGGGATTTGTGATTAAATCCTGAAAATGAAAAATACATATAATAATGATGTTATAAGGGGATCTAATAGGTTACTAACTAGAACCATGAATTTCAGACACAAAATAAAACCTCATTTATTGAGTCTTATGGCCTTACAAGGTCGGGTAGTAATTAACGTTACGTTAAACACAATTAGATCAGCAAAAACAAGCAATACCCGACGTTTACAATTCGCCGGAGTAAGCAAACAAAACTGAATGAAATATCTCAACCAAGTAATAAAAACAGCAAAGTTAACATTGAAATAACATGGCAACACAGGCCATCAAATTGAAGCTAACATTTTACTGAACAAAGGAAAATCCCAGGGGGCGCCGTATAAAGTGAATGAAAAGCATCAAAATTGAATTAACAAACAGCAAGATGCTTAAGAAAAAATTGAATCGAAATATAAATTCAGCTAGCTCAGAATTTAAGTGACAGGAGCAGAGTCTTAACCCAGGCGTCGCTTAAGGGCTCATAAGTCTGTTAAAATCCACTGAATAGTGACCGTCGTTTCTGGTACATTACCATAGAATCATCGCCGTGATGGTGAGCGACAAACACAATGCCACTGCAGCAATGGAAGCTAAATAAGCGGCTACGACCGCGTTATTAGCATAACTTCCAAATAATGGCAAGCATGCCACTCCACATCTCGCTTCCCCAATGCAAGAAATGATCAACCACAATGATCATCAGAGGGCGTGCCGGCTGACACGTCTGTTCACCAGCTCGTCTTGGACCCAAGTGATGTCTAAGATGGCTCCTTCCTCTTCCCCGGCTAGTTGCACTCCACATGTAAAAGAACTCCATGGAATTAGTATTGTAGCCCCCAATAAATGTTCGGGATTGGCTAGCTACACATTTCCGTCGTCACGTGTTTAATATCATGCGTCACATTCGCTGACTCCTTCGCGCGTTTCCTACTTGGCCTTCGGGGTAGCGGCAAGGTAGGGGTAGGTCGTTGTCCGATTTCGAACGGGACTCAAGCCGGGCTGGCCCGGCGCCACCGTGTCGCCTCGCCTGCTCCATTGTTCCACCCTCAACGGCCGAAATGGCAGTCTCTAGCCTTCTATATTTAAGCGTTCTGAGCCATGCGTTTACAGAAAAATTAATTTATAATAAACTATACCTTCGGCCGCCCTGGTTTAAACATACATTTAACCTACTCAGACAAACCTCATTATTTATAATTTATTTACACGTTCCAAGATTAAATAATTAATAAACTTGAATATAATAAAAAGAAAAAAAAAGAAATATGAATATAATTAATAATGATTTGATTATATTCATTGTGGGTGACGCTGTCACACCACAAGTAATAGTATTAATGGAAACAGACTTTCGTAATCAGTCAATACACATTTCTTATACTGCATATAGTTGTTTAACATGCATATATAGGACATCTGCAACGTACAACTATTTTCTTGTCATGCTACACAATCTGAATTAATGTAAATTAGTGCATGGTGTGCTTTGTGTACACCAGATTAAAATGCTTTGTTGGTCCGGTAGTTCCATTTAGCTTATCACTGAGATGTGAGATAGAACTGCAGTTTCCGAAATGTATGAGAAATGTGGGCTCAAAACATAAAACATAAAGATAATAACCTCTTCTGTAGACGACATATGGGAATTCGTAAACAATATTTGTGATAATTTCTTGTTCCCGCAGATAATGGCACTTAAACTCAGAATACAGTTTACATTCAAAGGAATGATACATGCCTCTCGGAGTGTATTTCACTGAACGAACATACGTTCTTCATATTCTACACATGATTATTAATAGTTTTAGGTAATAATAAGTTACATTGAAATCTACAATGGCTCTCTGTTAGTTCAAAGATAAACTAGTTAGGAGGTTTTCCATATTTTAGATATTATATTTAAGGAAATATTTGTATAAATAGGTTCCTGTTGAAATGTTGATATCGAATGGTTATCAGATTTCCGTTAGAAGAAGTTACATTATTGGACGTTAAAATACCCGGTGTGAAAATTAATAAAATATTCCTCCCAAGATACTTAGATTTTATTATAATTTCTATAACTGTTCTCATTAGATCGTTGTAAAATTTCTTTACTACACTGTGTATGACAAAAATTTCGTGTTGATCAAGTGTAGAATTCGTAAATGGCGGAAATGATATGGTTTGCACTGCACTCTCTGTGACTACTTTGCCTTTCTGTATGGACGTTAATCCAAATTCTTCGAAGATTCGGTTTTCTTGCTTATACTGGCTTACAGCAGTAAGCCTTTGGTTAATCTGAATATTGCTGCCCATTTGTAGTAGTAAGATTGATTTTTATTCTGATTTTTAGGAACCATTATTTAAATTAAAAATCACGGAGGATGCATTTGGTATATTTTTTTAATTAAATCTGGCACACCAATTTAACTCGCCTCACTTAAACTTCACTGATCCGTCGTTATACAAATGCAACAACAAGCATTAAAATAATAATTTACGTAGAAAACTTAAGTACGAACAAAATCCTTAAAATATGTTTCAGTTTTTAAATATCAACGATCCGTCAAAACCTATAGCCTCAAGCAATCATAGAATTTGTTATAAAGTATTATGAGAATTTATTCAAAAAAATGTTTTCGTAATTTTAATATCTCAAATATTTGGTCAATTTGAAAGACATGCAGAAAATCATGTAGCATACCTTCAAAAGAGTTTAGAAAGGTTCCTTAGTATTAATTAACATTATTTGCTTTTATAGACTTACCTGTAGTTCGAATATACTTGTCTCCGGTAAATATCGCGTTTTTTCGTTTGTTTTTATTTTTAGCATTTGCGGTTTGTCGACGGCAAGGTCATTAAAACCGGGAAGGAATACCACAATGGACTTTTGAAGGAAAAATTCCGTCATTCGCCTGGAGTGATTTCGGTAAACTTTGTTAAACCACAATCTGGACAAAGATTTGAATCCGAACTCGAGCAGGCTTTGGTCGACAGGTTTTGCTAGCGCTGTGTTTTTATTTGCACCGACTTTCAGCGGTCCGATTCTACACGACGCACTCTGAATTTCGCTTAAATTCAAGTATTATCACCAAACGAAATGCAAGGTGTGGAGCCGTTAAATACGTCGAAACAATGAAAGGCGAGATGAATTGGTGAGACTCCGTGGTCTCTCGCCGCACGAGATAATCTGCAGTTAGAAGGTGGGATCGCTGGTTATAAAAGGCAGCAGTCTAGCTTAGAATTTATTATTGCCAGAGAGACGGGAAGTTCCTATTATTACAATTGCAACTACGTAAACTAGATTACGGTTAATCATATTATACAGAGGTTGGACAAAATAAAATGAACACTATGCGACAGAGTACAGGTTATTGCATGTTGGCACCACTGCTTCCGTGTGAATACTACGATGCGCATGTACGGCATAGCTGACGTTGCAGATCTTGTAGGTTATGTGTCAGTGTATTATTCGCTTTGTTCTGTGATGGTTATTACAAGCGATCGGTGAAATGCGTGATCCCTCAGACTTCTAAAGAGGGCAAGTTGTTGGAGCTCCGTTAGCGGGAGTGTCTGTGACAAAAACAGCTGAACTGTTTAACGTCTCACGAGCGACAGTATCCACGGTAATGACAGCACACACAAAACATGGTGAAACATCGACGGCGAAGAGGAATAGTGGACGAAAACCAAAGTTAACCGGCAGAGACCGACGACCATTAAAAGGATTGTGGCCAAACAATACAAAACTACCGCAGCAAAAGTGACAGCAGAACTTAACACACACCTGAGTAATACTGTTTCGACAAAAACACTATGGCGGGAGCTCCACAAAACTAACATTCATGGAAGGGCTGCAATTGCAATACCGCTTATGACGGCTACCAACGCTAAGCTCCGAAACAAGTGGTGCCACGATCATAAAAACTGTACACTTGATGATTTGAAGAATGTGGTATGGTCTGATGAATCATCCTTCACATTGTTTCCTACTAACGGCAGGGTTTATATATGGGGAACACCAACATAAACCTGCGATCCGGACTGTCTGCATCCTACAGTAAAGCGGGGGGGGGGGGGGGGAAGTTACGTTATGATTTGGGTGGCTATATCATGGTATTCAGCTGGTCCTCTCATTCATATCACTGGCCGCATGACTGAGAATGAATATCTCCGACATCCTCAGTGATGAAGTTCTTACTATGACTAGAATACTGCTGCCAAACACTGCCATCTTC
This sequence comes from Vandiemenella viatica, assembly GCA_031002005.1. Lineage (NCBI taxonomy): Eukaryota > Metazoa > Arthropoda > Insecta > Orthoptera > Morabidae > Vandiemenella > Vandiemenella viatica. Next base: position 19,518 of record JARYHS010008278.1, read on the forward strand.
CAAGATGATAATGCGCCCATACACAAATCCAAAAAGGTTCTGTCTTGGTTCGAGGGGCATCAGAATACCATCAAACATCTTTCCTGGACAGCACAATCGCCAGACCTCAACATAATTGAACAGTTGTGGGGAGCTTTGGAGCAGAGAATAAAGAGCAGATTTCCACCTCCAACATCACTGAAGCAATTGGCGAATGGGACAACATTCCGTTGTTAACTATTCAGACACTCTACAAATTTATTCCGCGAAGAATTGCAGCTGTCCTACAAGCAAAAGGTGGCCCAACACCATATTAATAAATCAATAGAATGTAAACGTTATGTGTCGATATTATTTTGTCCAATCCCTGTATTTAAGTGTACTACGCCGGATTTGAACGTGATGATGTAGGCCTACGATTTCAAGGGGGCACTGCATTACTGTTGATGACTGTTAATACCACTACCAAAACATTCAAGGACGACTTTAATACAGGTTTGAGTTGTATATTG
>JARYHS010008282.1:0-21999 GCA_031002005.1 Vandiemenella viatica
TCCACTAATATCTTCCGACGCCTCATCACCAATATACGCCTCGCACACACCAATGACTCTCTTCACCCTCCTCCTGTATTCCAACGAATCCCGTTCCAGCTCCTCTATCATATCTGTTAATGATTGTTTTCTGTGGTAATTTCAAGAAACAAATCTAGCAGCACTTTTTTGCACAACCTCCAACTCCTGTATTTGAATTCCAAATTGTGGATCCCATATTCAAGCAGCAGTCTAACCAACGTTCGGTAACCCAATTTTTACTTACATTTCTTCTGAAACCGTATTTTCTACCTCAACTTTTTGCTTTGTGCGTTTTAAGAATTCTTCTGCTCAGAAAACCACTTTTTCGTCCACTCCAATAGATTTGCAATATTTAGCACCATTTTATGCTTACTCTGCCAAAACCTTTGAAAGATCTAGTGCTACACTATCAATTTGGCTACCTTGTCAATTTCATCCAAAAAATCTTGCTTATAGCCTTCCAACTGAGATTCGCAAAATATCCTTGCCTAAAGCCATGTTGTCGACTTGAAAACCACTTATATTCCTCAGCGACATTCCTAATGTGGTTGCATATCAATCTCGCCATTAATTTACCTACCACTGATGTCAAACTGATTGGCCTGTAATTTTCGATCCTATTATGGATCGATACCACTATCGCACTTTTTGAGTCCTCTGGTACGCATCAAGTATTCATACTCAATTTAAATAATGTTCCAAGATAATGTACAATATCTTATCCTGGTATCTTTAAGACGTCCGTAGTAATATTATCTACATAATGCCCTATATGTTTTATAGCGTTCTTAGTTCATTCTTGATATCCTTAGGATGAATTTCTGATTTCTTAGTGTGCTCATTTCTGATTGTGTTAATAGGCTCGTTCTCCTATTTACAGCCTTCATCCCTGAATCACAATCCTTAATGGTTTCACTAAACCAGATACGTAAAATCTCTGCCTTTTTCAAATCCTCACTAATTTCTTCACCATCCTATCTATAATTGTCTGAACACCTCCCTTTCCTTCAGTTTTCTAGCATAGCTATAGAAATTTCTAGATGCATCTAGCAATGGTCCCCCTTGTAACGTGTACTCGCGCTATTCGTGTTTGTATAGTTAAAAGTTCGTTGAAGCAATTGAGCAGCTACACTTCCTAACACGATTTTTCTTAAGCTTTCTTCCACCACTAATTACTCTTTTAATTAAAGGTTCGTTTTGCCGTGCGGTCGCCAGTCTTTCGGCTATGCTAATTGGTTAATTAAAGTCACAGAAGAAGAACACATATGCGTACTAGTTTTCGTAGATTTATTCCTCTGAGACTACACAGTCAACAAGCATGCCACCAGACAATAATACTAATGTTTCTTCGTCACCGAAGATAGCAGATTCAAGTACAGTCAAACGGAATAAATAAGCAGTGAGCACAATTCTCGAAACTAATTAACAAACAATCGCCATAGTCTGATTCTGCAGTAGTTTATAAACACAGTTTATATTGAATCAGGTCACTCGGAAGAACCTTCATAGTCCAACATATACTTTAGCACACATCCCACAAGTGTTCTTTAGTACGGAACACACGCCAAGCGGCCGTACGATGTTATTCACGGGATAAACACACTGCCGTAAACCTTCCGCTCCCGCCGGCTGTTCCGTACGTTACCACTGACAATCACGACTGCCCGACTCACCGCGCTCGGCGCTCGCCCACCGCCAAAGACCTTACATACCTCTCAGATTACACTATCCACTCCAAATATAACCGTAACGTTCATGGTTACGTTACACCCCCACCGTTACAATGTGGCAAAAGTCGGCATTGACAAAGCACCGACTTTTGTCATCACAAACCACACTTGTTCACATATACATAGAAACATGTTACAAAAAAATACAAGATTAAATGTTTACCAAACATAAAGGGAAGTCTGGGTGGCTGCTTGCTTATCCTTAAACTAACATAATTACATACACATTAAGAATAACACACACAGTCTGAAACTGCATGAAACAAATCATCAAACCTTTCAATGTCCATATGTCCTTGCTTAGATCCATGACATATAACCAAGAAATTACAAAATTGAGTTACAATATATTTTGACAACAATTTTTCCTCTCTTTTTTCTGATGTATGACACATGCACTGAATCGTGCCTTGTTTACTTCGACAGTGCACTGACAGTGTGCCCTGCTCAGGCAGGTGCCTCATTCACTGACTGTTGTACACCAACACTGATCACTCCACACGCGGAAAGACGCAAACTGACATTACGCTGCGCCACATTTAAATCGTCTTAACACTTTAATGTAAGGAAAAGGTAAGTCACAATAACCAACTCCTTCGGCTGTGACAAAAACGGTGATACCCTAACCAAAACAAACAGTGTGCGGGTCGCTAATCTGCGCACAACCGCAACAGACATTTGATACAACAACTGTAAAATACCATAGTAAAATAATTGTGAAGACAAAAAACCTAAAAGCCTAAACCTATCATAACGCTAAGGTATTTATGCATGGATGTTTCCATCATGCGTAGTGAGGCAACTGAAGACTGTACCTCACCCCTCTACCTAATGTACCTACTTCTTTTTCTTTACAATATTCCTTCCTTCACCAAACAGCTTTAAACCCCGCTTCTTCTTCGCTTCTTCCAACTCTCTTCTCTTCCCTCTTTCTTCTTATTTACATTCTTTGCTTCATCATATAAGCCGTAACTTCTTCCTGCGCCTCTTCCACTCCTCCTTCATTCTTCTTCCTCCACTTGTTTCCACATATCTTCTCAGCAAATACCATTCTTCAGGCTTCACATAGTTTCCTCATCTTCTGCATAATCTCTTTATTCCCATTAATCACCTTCTGTTGTATGGCTTTAAATGATGAATAGTACTCATCTATATCAGACCATGTTTCACTGCGAGGTTCCCTTCCGGCAAAGTTTCATGCTTCACTGCTTCTGTCTCCTGAAATGTTTCTTTCATCTCAAGGACTGCTTCTCGCTGTCTTCCATCTTCTTCTACTGACATTATTTCTTCTTTTGCTACAGTATCTTTCTCAACATTCTTGTCGTCAGTTACACAAGTCTCCTCCTGCTCTTGTGGCTCACAAAACATTGTTTTTATTCACCGTTTCTCTTCCATTTGATCTATAAGTTTCTTCTGAAACTATCTTTGCTTTTTCTTGTTCGAAGTAGCATCTCAGGTTATACTCAAATTCCGCAAACGCCCGTTTCATCTCCGCTCTAAATGCGTCGAGACTGTCACCAAATGTTTTCAGACTGTTACCCGGTTCTTCAGCCTTTGATTCTTCTGTTTCTTCCCTAGTAATTTATATTTTGTCACAGGTTCTTCCGAGTTTTCTTCTCGCCAAACTTCTTCATGCAATTCTTTGTCACTTAGTTCTTCTCTTCTTTCTTCTTATCATCGTCCATGTCAACACGTGAAATTGAACTCTCTTCTTTCGCCGATATACTAACTACTTTCCCTTTACCAGTTGCAGTTACCATGAGATTACTAAAATCCTTACTCCCAATTGACAAGTCCTCTTCAAATTTTCATTATTCTCTACACTTCTCATACACTCATTATCATCCACAAGCTGCTCCTCAACAGGCTCAGATGACTTTGAATCTAACTCACAATCAGCATTGAATAATCCTCCAATATAACTACAAACATCATCTTCGAATTTCACCCTTCGCACCCAACTAAACTTATGTTCAAGGTATTTTACTCTGTAACCACATCGGGTATAGCCCCCTGATATAATCAATAGCAGAATCTACTGAAACCATGGATATTTTATCACAAAAACTACCCAAGTTTTCTCGAACTTCTTCAGCTTTGACCATACTGAAATTATATACCAATCTATATTTTTTTAGAATTTCAGGATCCCTGAACTCTTTACTGTGCTGTACATGTACTTTGCATTCCTCCTTAAAAGCTTGCTACCACCCTCTTAACAACATTTATTATAGCCGTGTATTTATCTTTATCCTCTACTTTGATGTGAACCCTAAGAAAGTCTAGGCTACTTAAGAATCGTTCCACGCCCTTAAACTGTGGACAGTCAAATGCAAAGTCCATCTTTCCCAACTTCTAATCCATCTGAGAACACTGAAAAACCATAAAAATCCAGGCTACAGTTCATGTCAAAACAAACAGTTTCCTAACTACAAAGCATTGAACCAGAACACAGGTTAGCAGGAACTGCACATGATAAAACAACGTTTGGGTGAAAACGCAAGTTTGCTGGATCTGAAAGAAAATATTGCACGAAGAAATCTTTCCAAGTCGAATTGAATATTGCATGATCCACTCCGTATAAGCTCGATGTAAAATAATGCCCCTATCTTCACAAAATGGTAACATAAACTTTAACACTCGCAGCCATGGGAGAAAATAAAATATATATCAGAAACCTCCCAGACAAAACCTACAGGAAATTGTATGGAAGACATTTATTAATTCTACTCAACGTATGCCTTCTTTGGAAAATCAACAAACAAAAATTTACAAATTAATTCGTTAACAGAAACTGACATAACTTGACCCAAATCAGAATAAAATTATGCTTGCATGCATAAAATTTGCAATCCGCATAGTCAGTAGCTCATTTGAAGATTCATTAATGCAAAAGAAATAATTACTACCAGCGGAAATGTGATTCCAATCGAAACGGTATATTTTTATTTTTATTTTAATGTCAGTTTGTGTCTTTCTTTAATTAAAAAAATTGTTCGCACTTCCCTTTCGAAGAATCTCAGTTGCTGACCGCGCTGCCGTCGACCGCAATGACGCCGCGCCGCTTCTGCTTGCCCGCGTTGTTTCCGCTGTCGCGTCTCTCCGCTGTACCGCGTTGCCCCGGTGTCGAGTTGTTTGCTCTGGCGAGGCTTCCCGTCAGACTGCGTTGTTCGGTTCCGATCGTGAAAGCTCGGGTCCTCTCGTTTATTACATTGTTGTGCACTCGCCCGCCTCGAAGTAGCCGTACCATCGCCGATTGTTGTCTTCCCGCTCTACTCACTGCTTATTATTTCCACGCACTTTTTTTTTTTATATTAATCACTGTCCGTCCTTAACAATTTTAACTGCAACTTGTCCTGTCACTGTGAGCCATGTAACGGGTACTCACGCTATTCGTGTTTGTATAGTTTAAAAGTTCGTTGAAGCAATTGGAGCAGCTACACTTCCTAACACGATTTTTCTTAAGCTTTCTTCCACCACTAATTACTCTTTTAATTAAAGGTTCGTTTTGCCGTGCGGTCGCCAGTCTTTCGGCTATGCTAATTGGTTAATTAAAGTCACAGAAGAAGAACACATATGCGTACTAGTTTTCGTAGATTTATTCCTCTGAGACTACACAGTCAACAAGCATGCCACCAGACAATAATACTAATGTTCTTCTCGTCACCGAAGATAGCAGATTCAAGTACAGTTCAAAACAACATAAATAAAGCAGTGAGCACAATTCTCGAAACTAATTAACAAACAATCGCCATAGTCCGATTCTGCAGTAGTTTACTAAACACAGTTTATATTGAATCAGGTCACTCGGAAGAACCTTCATAGTCCAACATATACTTTAGCACACATCCCACAGTGTTCTTTAGTACGGAACACACGCCAAGCGGCCGTACGATGTATTCACGGGATAAACACACCTGCCGTAAACCTTCCGCTCCCGCCGGCTGTTCCGTACGTTACCACTGACAATCACTTGACTCCCGCTCGGCGCTCGCCCACCGCCAAAGACCTTACATACCTCTCAGATTACACTATCCACTCCAAATATAACCGTAACGTTCATGTTACGTTACAACCCCCACCGTTACAATGTGGCAAAAGTCGGCATTGACAAAGCACCGACTTTTGTCATCACAAACCACACTTGTTCACATATACATAGAAACATGTTACAAAAAAATACAAGATTAAATGTTTACCAAACATAAAGGGAAGTCTGGGTGGCTGCTTGCTTATCCTTAAACTAACATAATTACATACACATTAAGAATAACACACACAGTCTAAAACAGCATGAAACAAATCATCAAACCTTTCAATGTCCATATGTCCTTGCTTAGATCCATGACATATAACCAAGAAATTACAAATTGAGTTAGTCTACAATATATTTTGACAACAATTTTTTTTTCCTCTTTTTTCTGATGTATGACACATGCACTGAATCGTGCCTTGTTTACTTCGACAGTGCACTGACAGTGTGCCCTGCTCAGGCAGGTGCCTCATTCACTGACTGTTGTACACCAACACTGATCACTCCACACGCGGAAAGACGCAAACTGACATTACGCTGCGCCACATTTAAATCGTCTTAACACTTTAATGTAAGGAAAAGGTAAGTCACAATAACCAACTCCTTCGGCTGTGACAAAAACGGTGATACCCTAACCAAAACAAACAGTGTGCGGGTCGCTAATCTGCGCACAACCGCAACAGACATTTGATACAACAACTGTAAAATACCATAGTAAAATAATTGTGAAGACAAAAAAACCTAAAAGCCTAAACCTATCATAACGCTAAGGTATTTATGCATGGATGTTTCCATCATGCGTAGTGAGGCAACTGAAGACTGTACCTCACCCCCTCTACCTAATGTACCTACTTCTTTTTCTTTACAATATTCCTTCCTTCACCAAACAGCTTTAAACCCCGCTTCTTCTTTCGCTTCTTCCAACTCTCTTCCTTCTTCCCTCTTTCTTCTTATTTACATTCTTTGCTTCATCATATAAGCGTAACTTCTTCCTGCGTCTCTTCCAACTTTCTTCTCTTCTTCCTCCTTTCTTCTTATTTACATTCTTTGCTTCATCATATAACCGTAACTTCTTCCTGCGCCTCTTCCACTCCTCCTTCATTCTTCTTCCTCCACTTGTTTCCACATATCTTCTCAGCAAATACCATTCTTCAGGCTTCACATAGTTTCCTCTCTTCTGCATAATCTCTTTATTCCCATTAATCACCTTCTGTTGTATGGCTTTAAATGATGAATAGTACTCATCTATCATCAGACCATGTTTCACTGCGAGGTTCCCTTCCGGCAAAGTTTCATGCTTCACTGCTTCTGTCTCCTGAAATGTTTCTTTCATCTCAAGGACTGCTTCTCGCTGTCTTCCATCTTCTTCTACTGACATTATTTCTTCTTTTGCTACAGTATCTTTCTCAACATTCTTGTCGTCAGTTACACAAGTCTCCTCCTGCTCTTGTGGCTCACAAACATTGTTTTTATTCACCGTTTCTCTTCCATTTGATCTATAAGTTTCTTCTGAAACTATCTTTGCTTTTTCTTGTTCGAAGTAGCATCTCAGGTTATACTCAAATTCCGCAAACGCCCGTTTCATCTCCGCTCTAAATGCGTCGAGACTGTCACCAAATGTTTTCAGACTGTTACCCGGTTCTTCAGCCTTTGATTCTTCTGTTTCTTCCCTAGTAATTTTATATTTTGTCACAGGTTCTTCCGAGTTTTCTTCTCGCCAAACTTCTTCATGCAATTCTTTGTCACTTAGTTCTTCCTCTTCTTTCTTCTTATCATCGTCCATGTCAACACGTGAAATTGAACTCTCTTCTTTCGCCGATATACTAACTACTTTCCCTTTACCAGTTGCAGTTACCATGAGATTACTAAAATCCTTACTCCCAATTGACAAGTCCTCTTCCAAATTTTCATTATTCTCTACACTTCTCATACACTCATTATCATCCACAAGCTGCTCCTCAACAGGCTCAGATGACTTTGAATCTAACTCACAATCAGCATTGAATAATCCTCCAATATAACTACAAACATCATCTTCGAATTTCACCCTTCGCACCCAACTAAACTTATGTTCAAGGTATTTTACTCTGTAACCAACATCGGGTATAGCCCCCTTGATATAATCAATAGCAGAATCTACTGAAACCATGGATATTTTATCACAAAAACTACCCAAGTTTTCTCGAACTTCTGCAAGCTTTGACCATACTGAAAATTATATACCAATCTATATTTTTTAGAATTTCAGGATCCTGAACTCTTTACTGTGCTGTACATGTACTTTGCATTCCTCCTTAAAGCTTGCTACCACCCTCTTAACAACATTTATTATTAGCCGTGTATTTATCTTTATCCTCTACTTTGATGTGAACCCTAAGAAAGTCTAGGCTACTTAAGAATCTTTCCACACCCTTAAACTGTGGGACAGTCAAATGCAAAGTCCATCTTTCCCAACTTCTAATCCATCTGAGAACACTGAAAACCCATAAAATCCAGGCTACAGTTCATGTAAAACAAACAGTTTCCTAACTACAAAGCAGTGAACCAGAATCACAGGTTAGCAGGAACTGCACATGAATAAAACAACGTTGGGTGAAAACGCAATGTTTGCTGGATCTGAAAGAAAATATTGCACGAAGAAATCTTTCCAAGTCGAATTGAATATTGCATGATCCACTCCGTATAAGCTCGATGTAAAATAATGCCCCCATCTTCACAAAATGGTAACATAAAACTTTAACACTCGCAGCCATGGAGAAAATAAAATATAATATCAGAAACCTCCCAGACAAAACCTACAGGAAATTGTATGGAAGACATTTATTAATTCTACTCAACGTATGCCTTCTTTGGAAAATCAACAAAAAAATTTACAAATTAATTCGTTAACAGAAACTGACATAACTTGACCCAAATCAGAATAAAATTATGCTTGCATGCATAAAATTTGCAATCCGCATAGTCAGTAGCTCATTTGAAGATTCATTAATGCAAAAGAAATAATTACTACCGCGGAAATGTGATTCCAATCGAAACGGTATATTTTTATTTTTTTATTTTAATGTCAGTTTGTGTCTTTCTTTAATTAAAAAAATTGTTCGCACTTCCCTTTCGAAGAATCTCAGTTGCTGACCGCGCTGCCGTCGACCGCAATGACGCCGCGCCGCTTCTGCGTGCCCGCGTTGTTCCGCTGTCGCGTCTCTCCGCTGTACCGCGTTGCCCCGGTGTCGAGTTGTTGCTCTGGCGAGGCTTCCCGTCAGACTGCGTTGTTCGGTTCCGATCGTGAAAGCTCGGGTCCTCTCGTTTATTACATTGTTGTGCACTCGCCGCCTCGAAGTAGCCGTACCATCGCCGATTGTTGTTCTTCCCGCTCTACTCACTGCTTATTATTTCCAGCACTTTTTTTTATATATATTATTAATCACTGTCCGTCCTTAACAATTTTAACTGCAACTTGTCCTGTCACGTTGAGCCATGTAACGGGTTACTCACGCTATTCGTGTTTGTATAGTTAAAAGTTCGTTGAAGCAATGGAGCAGCTACCCTTCCTAACACGATTTTTCTTAATCTTTCTTCCACCACTAATTACTCTTTTAATTAAAGGTTCGTTTTGCCGTGCGGGTCGCCAGTCTTTCGGCTATGCTAATTGGTTAATTAAAGTCACAGAAGAAGAACACATATGCGTACTAGTTTTCGTAAATTTATTCCTCTGAGACTACACAGTCAACAAGCATGCCACCAGACAATAATACTAATGTTTCTTCGTCACCGAAGATAGCAGATTCAAGTACAGTCAAAAGGATAAATAAGCAGTGAGCACAATTCTCGAAACTAATTAACAAACAATCGCCATAGTCCGATTCTGCAGTAGTTTACTAAACACAGTTTATATTGAATCAGGTCACTCGGAAGAACCTTCATAGTCCAACATATACTTTAGCACACATCCCACAGTGTTCTTTAGTACGGAACACACGCCAAGCGGCCGTACGATGTATTCACGGGATAAACACACTGCCGTAAACCTTCCGCTCCCGCCGGCTGTTCCGTACGTTACCACTGACAATCACTGACTCCCCCGCTCGGCGCTCGCCCACCGCCAAAGACCTTACATACCTCTCAGATTACACTATCCACTCCAAATATAACCGTAACGTTCATGGTTACGTTACACTGTGAATTAGATATAAACAGCTTAAAATGTTCTATGACAAAGCACGTGAGAGAATATGTATATTGAGACGTCATTGTAAGAATATTGAGTTTTTTAAAAAGTTGTCTCCAAGAAGTTCTTCGTTTTACCGTACAAGGCATTCTAATTACTCTTTTCTGTGCTATGAAAAAATTTTTTTTTTTACTTTGTGAAGGGTTTTGTAAGGAAAAAAGTTTTCTTATATATACATCTTTGACCAACGAACTGTGACTGAGTATTTGTATTCTTTGGCATAGTTATTATTATCTTGTTATGTAGATAATTACTTGGAAACAGAAGAAAATCATTTTTTCAATATTAAGAATGAAAGATTCAGATTTATGTTGCTGTATGCTAGTGCAAAAATAAATGATTAAATTTAATAAATTAGAATTATTAAATATTAATGTACTTGGAACCTACAAGTGGAGAAATTCATAGAATATCCACAAAGAGGCAAGTTCATAGTTTCCACGAAAAATGATGCCATATGACATCGCTGAATGAAAATATGAGGAGTACACCTGTTTCATTAAGTGAATTGATAGCGTTCCACTATAAGAATGTAATTCGCTGCTCTCTGTATGGCAGCAACGCGTGAGGGTCTAAGGTTGTTGATAACGCAGATGTCTTGTCTTGAACTAGAACTCTCTAGCTTTCCATCCGCTAAAGGAGCAAAGAGTTACTACTACTAAATGCAAATAATACTGAGACCATCCGTGTCCTCACATGACGTCGCGAGTAAGTTATCGCACGCTCAATGCATAATTTCGGAATTAATTCGCCTACATGACTGCGGTATGTCCCCATCCGAACGTTGATTCCCACTACAACAGCAAAATGGCATCCCACTATGAAACTTTTTTTTTTTTTTGTCAACAGTCTCTCTACTGGTTTGATGCAATCCTCCGTCTCTTCCTATCTTGTGCTAACCTCTTCATCTCTCCATATCGGTGTTACAATCCACGCCCTCAATAATCTGCTTCATATAGGGCATACTCTAATCTCTGTCTTCCTCTACAGTTCTTACCTTCGACCGTTTCCTCCACCAGCAAATTAACCAATCCAGCATGTCTCAAAATATGACCTACCAGCCTATCTCTTCTTTCTGTAAGCTTCTTCCACAAACTTCTTTCCTCACCCATCATTTCCATAACTATGCAGCTTGTAAAGAAGTGATATCTCCTCGCCGCCCAAGTCGAGGCGAGTTCACCCTGCTCCGACTTTAAAACGTCTGGGAGAGTGATTTTAATCTTTCAGGAATTAGGTAGGAGTGGTGCAGGTGGCCTGCTAGAAGCAGGTGCGGGTCTAAGAGGCCGCCATCACTCTACCAGCGCACAATGAGTCGTTCTCTCCTGACTCGCGAGGCCTTAAGTAATTGCCGACCATCCATCCGCACCTGATGCCCTTTCTTTGTGGCTGACACGCGAGCACGATTATCGCAGAGAAGGAGACGTACAGAGGCAAAGAGAAAACGGGCAGAGAGATAAAACCATCCGAGATAACACTGTCTGTGTGCGACTGAAAACTGGAATGTTCCCTTTGTGGGGATTTTAAAGATTAAATTCGGGATGTTCTCCCGGAGAGAATTATGCCATATGGTAACTTGCTACCTCATCCCGTTATTTAAAATATTTAACTTGATATACGATAATTGTTAGTCGGAAGTTGTAGTTCGGGAATTCCGTCGATTTTTACTTTCTAAGATAATTGTTCCGATCGCATACTCAGCTGTCATCTTCACCATTCACCATTTCAGTCAAAATACTGCGTAGAGTGGCGGGAGGTATAACGGAACACTAAAATTAGTAGTCCGAGATTATAGATTTATAAAATTATATAACGTGATTACGAGACTACTAAAACTTATATTGTTCACGTTTCAGTTAGAGAAAATACGTACAGAGATTAGTTTGCGGTTTTAGCATCTTTGAAAAAAAGTTTCTGCTGAAAATAATTAATTCGCGTTTGGATAGATCACGGATGCTTTCGGTTTGTAACAGAATATAACCGAAGTGTTACAGGTTTTGCTTTTACTAGAATTCAGAAGAAGTAATACTTCTGACTGTCAGAAAAGTAAGTTCGACAATGGACTACTATTACCGGTAACAATATTCACTTTTTTATAAGGTTTGAATAAACAATGTGTATGAATATAATACTTTGTAAATCTACCGAAATAATCCTGCAATTTTGAAACGAAGAAGCCCGTTTAAATTTTAAATAGTTTTAGTAGTTAGTGTGTTGCAGCTGTGAGTTAGCAAAAGAACATTAAACTCTGTGATGTGAAGAAAACTTTTCAATTTTTCATTCTACATTCTGTACAAGGGTTTGGCAGATGATAATTACATTATAATAGATCCTTCAGATAGCTGAATTACTACTATCAAAAACGCCGAACTGAATTTAAAGACTAGTAACATTTGCCTCCTTTCGTTTTGCAGACGAAACTTTAGTTACATAACATACACATTAGTTGGCATTTCAGTGAATCGAGTCTTCAATACGCCTCATATAAGATCTTCTTCGCAGGTATTTCTTACATGAATGACAACATTCTACCAGTTCACTTTTCTCATCACAGCTTAGTAGTTTCTTAAAACAGAATACACGTAATTTTCCTCCTGCCGCGCAGTTAGTTTCTCACAACATACCACGTTAAATGTGACACCTTTAATCTAGAAGCCATAAGTTGATAAATCTCTTAACAATAGCAGTGAGCATAGAATTTTTTTTACTGCTGTACGGCGCAATATACAATACATAAGCAATAACTTTGTGTGATGCATAACATCAAATTACTAATTAAATGTAAAGTCCACGATCGGAATATAATATTCTGCAAATGTAAGTGGATAGTTATTAGGCTTTAGTAGTGAGAATTCGTTTACTTTTTATGTTCTTTTTTATTGTTTGGCAATGATGATAATGCAGACGAAAAAGTGTTTATTCAATATTATTTACTGTATGGAGATGTAAGTGCCTATATTGTATCTTGGTTGTGCAAACTATACAACATTTGCTATGCGTCATCGCTGATTTTAAATTATAATAATGGTGTGGACTTTTCACAAACAGATTAACATAAAACATGTTTAACAAATACTAAAAATTTAACAGGTACATGGGAACACATAAACGATACCATTTTGTAAGGTTACTATAACATTGTTTCTATTTATTTATCCTATTTTTTCAAGTAGTTAAATTTATATAAAATAAAAAGGAAATGCTCCAATTATTCGAGTTAAGCGAGAATAGTATGTTAATGTACGATACTTGTTGTGAATATTATGTGAAATGTTTTATAACGAGTTTGTAATTGTGCTAGACTGATTTTAATAACATTTTAATTATAGTAGGTAATTAATATACAGTAGTGACGACTACCATAATTGAACTTGTTTTCAATTAACATAAATTATTTACAGTTTTCAAACTCTTTTCAAATTCTTCTAAGTGCTTTCAATTTTGTTTGAAAAAATTCTATTTCATTCCAAATAGCACGAAGTAAGCTTTGATTGTTTTACTATTAACCTGTTGTTTGGTTCATTGTTCGACATTCTGGAACGTGTAGTGGCGCCTTTAAATGCGTCTATAATTTTCTCTATTGGCATATAAAATGTCTGCAGCGGTGAAGAGAGACTGTTGGAATATCGCTACGCATCTTTGGTCACTTAATGTGCCTTGGTTTGATATGTGTATTTGAACGTATTTTTCAATCAATTTAAAAAGCTTCTTAAGAGTACTCATTTTAAAGTTACCTTATACACACAGTTGGGGAATTTAATAACTCTTGATCATTATATTTCAACGTATATTATTCCGAGTTACATTATGTGATTCGATTGCATATACAATACAGCGAACTAATTTATGCTAAAGGAGATGTATTTTATAAGACTATAACACACAAAGAATTTTCCCTGAAACATGGATTGTGCATGTTTTGACCCTAATATTTGTATTTGCGAGAGACTCATCCCATATTATGTCATATATATTAGCAGCCTAGTTATAGCGCAATATTAAGAACGCCTAAACCTTTGTGGAGAGCCTTACTTTCAAAAATTCTGTATGTATCATATTCAACAGTGAACATCGTTACCACGGTGCAATATTGCTGGAAAATGTTTTTTACTGAAAAAAGTAAAGAAATGTTTCTACATCTATCGAACCTCACAATTTCACCGATTGAAATTAATGAGGCGTTATTCATATGTTTCATAATCGCAGGATATATCTGTCAGAAAAATTAATCATTGGCCGTGCGATTCTTGTCAGCCCTCGAGGATCCATCTTTAGCCCTGTATTGCATTTCATTTGCATTGCAGAACTGGACATAAATTTCAGGCCGACATTCAAGACTTTTCAATATGCAGACGACGCTCCCATATATATGCCACCACTGTAACTTGACTTAAAGCTTTTCTGGAGGACACAGCTAAAAATATTACACCTGTTCGTTTTAGAACATTCTATTTCACTTTTATTTCCTGCATTTCAAAAAACATATAATTTATATAGAAACACTTTTAAACCATCAAATTCAACAGCTCATATTTTACGTGTTAGATTAAATTAATAAAATCTGGTCTGCAAACGAATCATTTCATATTTTTTAAGATAAGAAGCTGTTGAAATTAATATGTTTCATTTCTAGATTTAGCTGAGTTCTGATATCACTGTCTTCCTGTCCCCTGCAGGCTTATTTGCACTGCAAATGCTCTCCACATGTAATTTGTGAAAAAAAAAACAGAACTAAAGAAATAATATTGTATTAGACCAATTAACATAACGTTGACAACGCTTTCCTGTAAAAGAAGTACTGTAATTTCTGTAATTTAATGATGCAAGTTTCAGTGTCTCCTCTAAAACGTGCTTTATTTTTTATCAGTAACCAATGTTGCTAAAAGACATTTTATACTCCTAAGTTTATATATCATCCGGCAGATGTCATTATTTCTCAGCAGCAACTTGAGCAAACAATATCAAAGCATCAAGCTTTCAAATTCCACAATACATTCGATCACGATTAGGTACACGGTTATTTTGCGATGCAAGCATAGATTCGATTCACTTTTTGTTTACAGCTTAAGTCTTGCTACACATCATTAAACTGAACGTGTTGTATTCTTTAGTCAGTCGTTGGAGATGTATGTCTGCTGTATGCATAAATATACATCTACATTTTAAATAAATAAATAATTCAAGTTTATCCTCAAGATTCATTTGTCCTGAATAACCTCGCAATTTTAGCTAGAAAATTATTATTTTCCAACTGTAGAATCGCAGTGAGCCCGATTAACAAGAAAGAAATTTGCTGGAACTAAGTAAATGGTGGCATCACATATCTGTAGCACTACTAACGTGAATAGAACCAAGAATATCCACGGTGGCGTGGATGGAAGGTAGAGGAGAGAATAATTAATGCAATTAACACCCCGACATGGCGACCGTGACAGGACATTTCCTAATTTGTTGCCTGACATATTTGTGTGTACTCTGTCAGGTGAGGACAAAAGCTGTTGCGACAAATGAAAATACGTATGATTCCTTAATACATGAAAACTGAAGTCTTATTTACATTGCAGCTTGTAGCTCCGCCTCACTACTCGTGAGTACTCCATTTGCGTTAGCACGATGTCAGATAAGGGATGAAAGACTGGGCTGGAGTATCGTTAGTGCAGCCCGCCGAGCTAATGCAATGAATGGACTGCACGCAATATAAGTGAGCCGTATTCTCTCATAAGCCGGAAGACGAGAATCCTCGAGGCGCCTCGTCCGGAAACGCTGCTTTCGCAGGCACAAACAAAAAATAGCGCAAAGAAAACTCGGGGGCTGTTGCTCTTCTGCAAAGTTTGCTTCCTTCCCTTTCTTAAGCAGACTGCGACGCACACACATACACACACAGTAGAGACAATTGCCGCAGACGCCGTATTGTGTTGCCAGACTGGTATTATTCGAGCTTAACCATTGAGCTCGCGAAAGAAATTATTCTGTCTCCCTCGAGAACTTACTCCGAACTTGGCGAGAAGGTTTTATTTTAAAGATGGAAAGTGAATTCTAGATGTGCAGGAGCGACTTTATCGAACTTCGCAGCTTAGCGACGGGGCAAATAGTTTGGAGTGAATTGAAGAACTTGATAACCGTAGCCTTCGATTGGTTTTGTGTTTTTCTGGCATTAAACTGGAAGTAAATGTAGGAAGTGTGCTGCAGGTGGCAACAATAAAAGGTACAGTATCCTCCACGTAATAATACATCACACCACTAATGTATAGTGATACGTGATTGAAGGGAATGACATCGGACTAATCAACATCCTAAAAAAGTAAAAATATAACAAAACTAGTTAACAATGCAGCCGTATGTTGTAATAAAAACTCAGGGTTTCGAAACCGTAATCTTCATCAAGTTTGTATGCCTGTGAGTTGAGTGACATGTCTATTTATGGACATTAATATTAAAATCATGTTTGTATATATTTTAAATAATTGTGATTATATAAAACTGATTATGCTGTTTATGTTTAAAGCGATGAAAAGTGTCGAATCAAAGTAGAAGGGAATCTTTTGTTTGCTGTTCCAACAGATAATTACGGAAAGAGAAAAATTCGAATGTTTGAAGAGTAATAGAAAATTGATTTTGATGACAGAGTAGCCTGTTGTCATATTTGAAAGAATTAGTAAAATGTTGTCATTGTTTTCACTTAGACACATGTGTCGAGGTTAAACAAAAAAGAAGTAACGATAATAGTTGTAAATTATAAAACTTGAATATTTTTTTATGGCTTTACGCCTCGTCGACGTCGAGGTCATTAGAGGCGGGTGGGACTGGAGACAAGGAATGGGAAGGAATTCGGCCCTAGCCTTTTGAAGGAAGCTTCCCGGCAATCGCCTGGCGTGATTTGGGAATCCATGGAAAACCCAAATCTGGATGCCCGGATGGGGATTCGAACCGGCGTCTTCCCGAATGCGAGACCAGAGCGTCAACCGCTCTGTCACCACGCTCGGTAAAACTTTAATAAAACACTTGATTTGAAGTTTATAAAAGCATTGCGGTTTAATGACAAAATAGAGACGTTCGAATATATGATTGTTTCGTTGATGCTTAACTAAAAATATTAATTTTGCTGTTTACACCATTCGAGGTAATCCTTAGGAAACAGGCCATGAAAAAACCCGGCATTTACCTAGATTGATTTGGAGAAACCATGGAAAACACAAACATGGCTGCCTGGACGGGGATTCGAACCTACGTCCTCATGAATGCTAGGCCAGAACGGTAACCGCTCACCCACCCCACTCGGTCGGTTCCGACGTAACCGGAAAATATAGGTGATTGGTGTTAAACTATAGAAGAAATTCGATAGTGGAAGAAGGAAAATAAATACACTTTATTTATAGTAATAAAACCGTAAGGAAGAAGTTCGCAATATTATACACGCTATCCTCACATGTCATTCAAATAAACTAGAAGTAAACTAAAGTGAAATGTACTTGCGGTACTTTTAAAAAGCGTACAAACACAAAGAAAACGTCTTAAAAACGTTGTGTTTCTGTAACTCAAAACAAAATTCCTTTCAGACATTGAATTTGATCGCCGAGTAAACCCCGCATATCCATTACGTTTAATCAACTGACTATGCTGCTCACTACAGAAAGGAATTCGCGAAGGGTTATGTTCAAGAACGGTTACCAGTACCGGTTTCATCTTTACTTACAGGTTACTTACAAATCAAACAAGTAAGGTATGTTTTGCTTTCAGTATTTTTATTGTAAATAAGTTGCTGTAAAATAAGGAATTAATTTTTTGTGTGTTGTGTAATTTGTGAGGCTTAACATTCAGGACGTCCCAGCATTCGTCTACGCCAATAGGATGGTCCTTTAAAACCCACTACAACAGGGCGGTTGAAAGATTTACTGGGGAATAAAATCTATATCTAACCATTCTAAGAGATAAAGTCTTCACGCTATGTCATCCTAAGCAGAATACGCAAAGAGTGTTGTTACCAAACTTATATGTAAGTCCTGATATCAGTTGTTAATATCTTGCCGCCCTGGATATTAAGATTAAGTGCCAGCCTGTCAGACGGGAAGAAACGGGATCAGCCAGCCAATAAAAAACCTGCTGCCTGGATACATCGCTCCCATTTCTGAAGAGGACAAATTGGTATCTGAGGTCACAGAATGTACTAACAGTAACCTACGAAATGTTCTTTGTTCCCGTTTATTTTTGTTTATTTCACTTTTTGTTGAGATATTTTTATTATTTCCCCTGCGGTTAAAGTTCTGGAATGGCGCCCATGAGGGTGCTAGTACGATTCTCGGTTCGCCCTCCCAGTTTTCGTATTTCCATTCTTTCCCTAAATCGCTTCTTCTTGGAAAATCCTCCGCAAATTCATTTTTCCTCGAAATTAGTTTCGTTATTTATGGTACCACATAATTTTCAACTACATCCTATAAGACATTTATTTAAATGCATCATTATATCTCCGTTCCTTGTTTACCTATTGTAGTAACATGGTTTCGGCATTATTTTATACTCTACAAATATACACACATAGTTTTAAACTATCATTCCTAGGACTCATAATACAACGCATCTGGTATTGAAGGTGATCATATGACTTCAAGCAAATATAGTAATAGTGATAATGTTTTCAGATTATTATTTATGTTTCTTGTATAAATTGATTTAACCAGCCAATCAGCACATATATAATGAAACGTCAATTACTCCGATGTCAGAATATGGTCACTTAAAAAGAGTACGTGAGCCAAAATGAATTTTACTCGAGACGCTGTAAACTGAGAGTAGAATTACAACTTTTGTGTAAAGTTAGAGATCTGAACGGAGATTTTTCCGGCGTATAAGTGCAACATACTCTTCACGGGCTTGCAGCGGGATATATTTTTATAAAACGATAACAACGTTTCGGTAACGTCTTCTGTTGTCTTCATCAGGTAAACTTATCTTGTTACCCAGAATCTGCAAGATCACTGTACACGACTCCAGCTCGACATTGCTCATCTATCACAAATCTAATTTTTAGTATATTTTATGGAGAGTAGATTTATTGTTTATTTTTATGTTTTCTTCTTGGTTCTTATACCAACGTTGGAGCAATCCAGTTTTCTTGTATGCAAAACAAAAATAGAAAGTAGATCTATCTTAAAACGATGTTCTCGAGAATTCATTTGTGTCGAAATGTCACAATCCTGGTACGTGTCGATGGACCAATTCTTCAGTTTCAACCGATGCCTGTTTTGCCGCGAGATGTTTACTATCGAACTTGCGAGAAATCAGCTGCACTCGATTTTCTTTGATCTTGAGCGTAAGTGAGCTGCTATCAATATGGCGCTTCACTACACATATCGTGTGTGCAACGTCGACCATTGACTATCCCAACCACGGAGAAACATGGAAATTACTAGTCCAGTAGTCACGAAGTCAACTCTTATGGCCTAATACTAGACAATAGGAATATTCAGTTATGAGTTGACGGTAGACGGATGGTCTTCCTTGAACGCTGTTATGTGGGGTAACAATGCTGCAATGTGAGAGAGCCTCTACTGTACAGATGTACACTACTGTTTGTGAAAATTTAAACATAAGAACGAATGGTCTCAATCATTCCTAAATCGGAAGATGTGTAGAAGAGTGAAGCGTTAATAAATAATTAAGATTGCAGAGATATAGTATGCGTTTATGCCCAACAGCACCCTTGGACACGCCAGTGCCAAGCCATTATCAATTGGTGCAGGGCTGTCAAACTAAGAGGAAACGTGTAAAAAAAGTGCCGGTATGCCTCGCCGACATCAAAGGGTGGAGTATCAGCACGTGAATGAGTTCTAATGTGATTGGTCTCTGGGAAACGGGTTTGTGTCACCGTGACATTTGTAGTATATTGAAGGATTTTAGCTATAGTATATTGCAATTTTTACTCGGGATAATTTTTCTCAAGCTGCAGCTATGTAATTTAATTCCACCCAACGAAGCAGAGCTCAAGGTTGGGCAAAGTCACTTCCCATGGGAAGCAGTCCCCCTACCACGGTAGCCCAGAAAGCCCTTAGAAAGGGGTTTTAAACGAATAGAACTAATGTCACATGACTTCCCCCACTCCGCTTCAACGCGCGGGAGCTCACTCTGGGGCAGTTCTCGAGGAGTCTGTTCGTAGAGCCTCAGGATGGACCACGCTGCCAGACGACATGAACATTTTATTAGGTAAAGGCTAATGCATTTATACCCTTCTGCTGGCTTAGAAAGAATATTCTGAGTGACAGGATTTTATTAGTAAGAGAGTCATTTCATGAAAACTATTTTATGCAGTATTTTTTTTTTTTTTTTTTTTTTTGTTATTTCAAGTGTATTGCTATGTGCCCAATTTTATTGAAGGTATTAAAGTCACTCCATTCTTTCAACTACATGTTTTCATTCCTGCTCATTACTAGCACTAAGTGAGGGCAGAACGTAATTGCTCTGATCCTACGGCCACATATCTTCGGTGAAAACTGATCGGGGAGTGGTTGATCAGAGGCGAATCCAACTTGGTTGTGGGGAACAGCCGCTCGTTCTCTACACATTGCGGGTTGTACAGGACACGTTGTTACCACAGTGATGCCTGTGTGGAACCAGTGAATAAAATTGGGTCGTATAAAGCGACAAGCGGGTTCTGATCACACACTGTGTCCTCAGTACGGTCGACCCACACGATGTGTCCATACGAGTCATCCATTAATTACGTGGGCTCGTACTGCAACGGATGTGGACGATTCGATGCCGTCTACTGAGATGAACTGGTGGCACGCATTCTGTTCCGTCGGGTTCCATTGACGAGAAAACACTAACGCCTCAGACTGCAATGGGTACGTGAACGCCGTCACTGGCGTGTTGAGTATAAAAACTGTGTTTTCGCACAAGTCTCGCTACAACTTGTCCTACAGTGACGGATTCGTGTTGGACACATGTTCGAAGCGCGTTGGACATGTGTTGGACGCCGGTTGGAAGCTCGTTGGCCGTGTATTGGACGCGTGTTGGAGGCGTGTTGAAGGCGTGTTGGATGCGTGCTGGAAGCGGGTTGGAAGCGTATTGGAAGCGCGTTGTGAACGTATTGGACGCGTGTTGGACGTGTGTTGGAAGCGTGTTGGACGCGTGTTGGACTCGTGTTGGAAGCCTGTTGGAATCATGTTGGAAGTGCGTTGGACGCGTGTTTGTCTCGTGTTAGACGCGTGTAGGACGTGTGTTAGACGCGTGTTGGACGCGTGTGGGAAGCGTGTTGGAAGCGTGTTGGAAGCGTGTTGGACGCGTGTTGGAAGCGTGTTGGACGCGTGTTGGAAGCGTGTTGGAAGCGTGTTGGACGCGTGTTAGACGCGTGTTGGACGCGTGTTGGAAGCGTGTTGGAAGCTTGTTGGACGCGTGTTGGAAGCGTGTTGGAAGCGTGTTGGAAGCGTGTTGGAAACGTGTTGGAAGCGTGTTGGACGCGTGTTGGAAGCGTGTTGGACGCGTGTTGGAAGCGTGTTGGAAGCGTGTTGGAAGCGTGTTGGACGCGTGTTGGAAGCGTGTTGGGCGCGTGTTGGAAGCGTGTTGGAAGCATGTTGGAAGCGTGTTGGAAGCGTGTTGGAAGCGTGTTGGACGCGTGTTGGAAGCGTGTTGGAAGCGTGTTGGAAGCGTGTTGGACGCGTGTTGGAAGCGTGTTGGAAGCGTGTTGGAAGCGTGTTGGAAGCGTGTTGGAAGCGTGTTGGACGCGTGTTGGAAGCGTGTTGGACGCGTGTTGGAAGCGTGTTGGAAGCGTGTTGGACGCGTGTAGGAAGCGTGTTGGAAGCGTGTTGGACGCGTGTGGGAAGCGTGTTGGAAGCGTGTTGGAAGTGTGTTGGACGCGTGTTGGAAGCGTGTTGGACGCGTGTTGGACGCGTGTGGGAAGCGTGTTGGAAGCGTGTTGGAAGCGTGTTGGAAGCGTGTTGGAAGCGTGTTGGAAGCGTGTTGGACGCGTGTCAGACGTTTCTGTGACTAAAGAAATCAGG
>JARYHS010008287.1:0-28615 GCA_031002005.1 Vandiemenella viatica
TAAATAATTTAAATCAAATTACAGAAATACGGAACACAATTTGAAACATAGAGAACAAAATTTTTTTTACGAGAAACCATTTTACAGAGAAAGTACGTGCCAAATCTTTCAGCATGAGACCCACTGGTCTAAAAAATATACGTGTTTTGCTATTTTTAACAAGAATTTTGAAGACATTGTCAAAGGACTTTCACCGAGCGTGGTGGTGTAACGGATAGCGTTCTGGCCTCGCATTCGGGAGGACGGCGGTTCGAATCCCCGTCCGGGCATCCAGATTTGGGTTTTCCATGATTTCACAAATCACTCCAGGCAAATGCCGGGATGCTTCCTTAAAAAGGCCATGGCCGAATTCCTTTCCATTCCTTGCCCCCATCCTTTCCCGTCTCTAAAAACCTAGCTGTTGAAGACGTAAAGTAGTTAAAAAAAGGACTTTCGAATGTTTCTAGGGAAGAAAATGATGCGGTGAGGAAAGGTGCTTACCAGTTATAGTGTGCTGCTACTAAGTCAGAATTGTATTGAATACTCAGGATTACTGGAACCTGTTGCCACTGCGTCAAATCAAAGACGATCGACGTGGGAGTAATGTCTGTCATAAAAGATAATCGCAGCGACGCGGACACGGAGAACTAAAATATTTTAAACACATCTACCAGTACTGCAGCTGCCATTGAAACCGATTTGAAAGTCGGCGCATTGTATCTGTCCAACAACGTGTTCCAATCACCCTGCTCAATCTCTATACGATTTTTGAAAGGAATCTATTTTCATACCTTATTTAAATTCCTTGATAGCTTCTCTGGAGTAGTGTTTTAGGATTATACATTGCGCTTTTACACGCTTTGTTTTAAATTTACTCTAGTTATTTAGTAAATAGTCAATTATGTAAGTATTTAGTTTTAGATCAATTTACATGTATCACAGAAAATCACGTCAGTTTGAAAAATAATCTGTTTATCTAATAAGCGCTGAAATTATCACTTTATTTGCAAAGAATTTCATATATCAGCCAGAGAAAGCCCTTTCTGCCTCCTCATTCGTTGGTTTGATTGAAATGGTCAAAATAAAAAATTTTTGAAAAACTTAACAACTTTCTACACTTTTTTGAGATCATCATATCTGGGAATCACCTCAGTATGTGGAATATCCAGTGCTACGATCACGCTTTGTGCTTCAATTGTGGCGTCCAGGTCTTTGTGGTCTACGTCCGAGTGAAAGTTTTTTCTATGCTCTCAATTTCTTTCAGTGGTTTTTTTTGGGGGGAGGGGTATAAAACGTCGACAACTGCCAATGTGCTGTGTGAAAAGTACAATTGCAGGTACGAAGGCAGAACGTTTTCCATGACGCTTGTTCCATTAGATCTTTTGCCGATAACAGCAGTTTCAACAGCAACACCAAAGCCTGTCATCGTTCTTGACCAAACTGATGCAATGCTCCGTGGTGCACGAACCCTGTATTCTAAGCAAGCTGATATTAAAATGTGTTTCTTTGGTGAACATAACCCCGGGTCCACACGCTTGGCACTTGCCGAAAACTCCAAACCTTTACAAACGCTTGGTTAATTGTGGGGAGCCGAACATTGACAGCCACACGCTTGCGAATGCGCTGGTATGTTTTGGAGAAGAAAGCGTGAGGGACGTCGATGTTGTGTTGGATATAAATTTTTGCTTAACCTATATTTATCATAAAAATTTAAACGAAAATGAAAATATAACGAGAAAGACGGCGAAGAAGATGGTGGATGTTAAAAATCCATAGAAACCGTTCCAGGTATAATTTCATTAACTATGTTTAGTATGTAGTTTCATGTATGTATTTCATTTAATATAATTAGGGGCCTATATGAAATTATTGTTTTATAATTGAAATTGTATAATAATTATTGTTTTACAGTATTATAATGTCTATATCAATTATTTTTGACTGCAGAGAATTTATGGAAAATAACTTTAATGAGCTACTTTATGACTTTTTATTTTGCTTATGGCTTTACGCCTTGTCAGCAACGAGGTCATTAGAGGCGGGAAAGGACATGGGCAAGGAATGGGAAAGAATTCGGATTTGGCCTTTTTCTGAAGGAAGCATCCCGGCATTCGTCTAGAGTGATTTGGAGAAACAATGGAAACCCAAATCTCAATGCCCGGATGAGGATTCGATCCGGCGTCCTGCCGAATGCGAGGCCAGAGCGTTAATTGCTCACCCACTACGCTCGGTGACCACGCTTCTTTATGAGCCATCTTGATAACTTCTGCCGGAAGAGATATGCTGATTTTGAATATTAGCATTCAAGGAATGTGAAATATCGTTGTTGAACCAATTACTCATTTTTCCTGCGGCACTTCTATCACAACAAACAGGAACGCATGTCTGTCCGCCGTCAGTGCACAAAGTGTATCAAGTCCGCAGAAACGAGTAGGCGCTTTACAAGCACTTGCCGCAAACTTTCTTTGATTTGTGCCAAAAAACAGACACTCGATTGGATCAGCCACAAGTGCCAGCCTACACAAGTCAAGTTAAACGCTCTATCAACACGTTTCAATTTGTGACGGCTTGACGAGGTTTAGCAAGCGTGTGGTCCCGCCTCTCAAATATAGGTTTTTTTTTTTGGACGTCTACTCATCAAACACAACGAAAATATTCGCAATTGTTTCTTGAAATATTCAAACTGAACAATTATGTCATTTGAAAACTTTGTTATCATAGATCTTATAGAATTAGCAGAATTAGGAAATAGAAATCCACTTTTTGAAAAGAAATAACTGAAATACAATGAAGTACAGTTTATGACAAAAACATTTTAACACATCACATTTTGAAATATCTGTCAATAGCTGTAACCTTCTTTTTGTATTGTTTTTACTTACTCCTCAGAAACAACTCTAGTTGTATCTTTTTGTGTGTACGATCTGGGAGCTAGTTTTGCAATAGGACGACATAACTCAAATACAGTACTGCACCCAGCAAAAACAAACTGGAGTTCCTAAAAAAAAAAACACATAAAATGAATGTAAATACTTATGATCACGGACAACATAAAACACAACACACATTTTGCCGTGAGTTAAATTTCAAATTCAACTTGAAGGATACAGTTAAACGGGGCGATACAATAGGTAAAGAACGAGTCGGACCGGAAAGTGACGACAGGGAGACACGGTGACGAAGACTGAAATGTTTCACCCCATTTTACGGATTGCGGATCCGCTTAATTAGGTGCTGGATCCGCCAGACTGCCAAATGATGCGGGATCCCGCATTACTGGATTGCAGTCCCTAGCTACATCCCAGCTTAAGTTTAGGTTGATTTAAAAAAAAAAGTCACGATGTTTCTGCCAATGTTACAACTTAAAATTGTTTGATTATGAACGTCGCACTATGGTATAAACTATGGAAGGACAAGGGTATGACAACAGAAAATCTTTAGAGAACTAGACCTTATGAAAGAGATAAATAAGATGGAAATATTCTAGAAATCCAACTGAAACTGTCCTGTGCATGCTTGGTGTACACAGAAAACTTTACAAGAAAATTGTGACAAAATTGCAGATGAAGTAGCTCGAAAATTATTATTAGTGTAATTATATATACTAATTAATTAAATTATAATTAATTAAAATATAATAATATTAATTAATTATTCAATTAATAGAATATATATTTATTACATTAATAAACGTTTTTGTAGTATGCATATTATCAGTTTTCTCTTGCCTGCCCCCCCTAAACAAAATCCTGGCTACGCCTTGGTTATTTACCGTCTGACAGTCGCTGAGGGCAGAAGCGTAGTTTTTGTTTTGTATTTGGTCCTTTAGTGATGTGTAGACTTAGTAGAGTAATCAGACAGTGTTTACTTTTGTAGAAAATAGAGGTTGATCAGAGTTTAGCGGTCGTTGAGTACAGTAGCGAATTTTTTTTTGTATTTGATCTTTGGTGGTGTGTAGATTTATTTAGCAGAATCTGTGAGTGTTTACTTTTGTAGACACTAGAGGTTTTTCAGAGTTCCGCAGCCGTCTAGTACAGTAGCGTATTTTTGTTTTGTATTTGTTCATTAGTGGGGTGCAGATTTAGTTAGTGTAGTCTGTGAGCGTTTACTGTTGTAGAAAGTAAGATTATTTACCATTAAAAGTCGTTGCCCGCAGTAGCGTGTTTTTGTTTTTTGGTCTTACTGGTGTGTAGATTTAGTTATTGTAATTAGTGAGAGTTTACTTACGTAGAAAGTATAGGTAATCAGAGTTCAGCAGTCTTTAAGTACAGTAGCGTATTATTGTTTTGTATTTGATCTTTAGTAGTGTGGAGATTTAGTTATTGCAATCTGTAAGTGTTATGATTTCTAGAAGGTGGAGGTGAGTTATAGTTTAGCATTCGCTGATTTCAGTAGCGTATTTTCGTCTTGTATTGCATCTATAGTGGTGTGTAGATTCAATTAGCTTGGATCTGTGAGTGTTTACTTTTGAGAAAGTAGTGGTTAGTAAGAATTGAGCAGTTGTTGAGTAGAGTAGCGTATTTTTTGTTTTGTATTTGGAAATTTAGTGGGGTGCAGATTTGGTTAGGGTAAGGAGTGAGTGTTTATTTTGTAGAAAGTTCAGGTTAGTCAGTGTTCAGCAGTCGTTGAGTACAGTAGGGAAATTTTGTTTAGTAATTGAATTTTAGTCGGGTGGAGATTGAGATAGTGTAGTCTGTGAGTGTTTATATTTGTAGTACGTAAGGTTATTTACCATTAAACTGTAACTGCCGGCAGTAGCGTTTTTTTGTTTTGTTTTTGGTCTTACTGGTGTGTAGATTTAGTTAGTGTAATCAGTGAGTGTTTACTTTTGTAGATAGGAGATGTTAGTCCGAGTTCAGCAGTCGTTGTCTACGGTAGCGTATTTTTGTTTTGTATCTGATCTTTAGTGGGTTGCAGAGTTATCAAGCGTAATCTGTGATCGTTTACTTTCGTAGAAAGTACAGGTAATTTACTGATTAGCAGTAGCTGAGGGCGGTAATATATTTTTGTTTTGTATTTGATCGTTAGTGGTGTGTAGACTTAGTTAGTGTAATCAGTGAGTGTTTATGTTTCCTTAAAGTAGAGTTTAATCAGAGTTGAACAGTTGTTGAGTACAGTAAATTATTTCTGTTGTGTATTTGATCTTGGTGTAGTGTAGATTTAGTTAGAGTAATCTGTGAGTGTTTACTTTTGTGAAAAGTAGAGGTTAGTTATTGTTCGGCAGTCGCTGTGAGTAGTAACGTAATTTTGTTTTGATTTTGTTTGTAGTGGTGTGTAGATTTGGTTAGTGCTCACTTTTGTAGAAAGTGGTGGTTAGTCAGAGATCAGCAGTCGTCTAGTACAGTAGCGTATTTTTGTTTTGTATTTGATCTTTAGTGGGGTGCAGATTTAGTTAGTGTAGTCTGTGAGCCTTTACTTTTGTAGAAAGTAAGGTTATTTACCATTAAACAGTCACTGCCGGCAGTAGCGTGTTTTTGTTCTGTTTTTGGTCTTACTGGTGTGCAGATTTAGTTAGTGTAATCAGTGAGTGTTTACTTTTGTAGAAAGTAGATATTAGTATTTAGGACATTTGTAGAAAGTACAGGTTATTTACTGTTTAGCAGTAGCTGAGGGCAGTAGCGTATTTTTGTTTGTATTTGGTTTTCAGTGGTGTGTGGACTTAGTAGTGTAATCAGTGAGTATTTAATTTTCTAGAAAATAGTGGTTAATCAGAGTTCAGCAGTCGTTATCTACGGTAGCGTATTTTTGTTTTGCATCTGCTCTTTAGTGGGTTGCAGATTTATCTAGTGTAATCTGTGATCGTTTACTTTCGTAGAAAGTACAGTTATTTACTGTTTAGCAGTCGCTGAGTGCAGTAATGTATTTTTGTTTTGTATTTGATGGTGTGTAGACATAGTTAGGGTATTCATTGTGTGTTTACTTTTGTGGAAAATAGAGGTTAATCAGAGTTCAGCAGTCGTTTAATACAGTAGCGTTTTTTTTTAATTTATTTGATCATTAGTGGTATGTAGATTTAGTTATGGTAATCAGTGAGTGTTTATTTTTGTATAAAGTTGAGGTTAGTCAGTGTTAAGCAGTCGTTGAGTATAGTAAGGAAATGTTGTTTTGTATTTGAATTTTAGTGGGGTGGAGATATTGTTGTTGTAGTCTGCGAGCTTTTACATTTTTAGAAAGTACAGGTTTATTACCGTTTAGCAGTAGCTGAGGGTAGTAACGTATTTTGTTTTGTATTTGGTTTTAGT
The DNA here is from genome assembly GCA_031002005.1 of Vandiemenella viatica. Lineage (NCBI taxonomy): Eukaryota > Metazoa > Arthropoda > Insecta > Orthoptera > Morabidae > Vandiemenella > Vandiemenella viatica. The sequence goes on from JARYHS010008287.1 coordinate 6,222, forward strand.
GGTGGGTAGACTTTGTTAGTGTAATAAGTGAGTGTTTACTTTGCTAGGAAATAGAGGTTAATCAGAGTTCAGCAGTCGTTGAATACAGTAGAGTATTTTTTGTTTTGTATTTGATCTTTAGTGGTGTGTAGATTTAGTTATTGTAATCTTTGAGTTTTTACTTTTGTAGAAAGTAGAGGTCAGTCAGAGTTCTGCTGTCGTTGAGTACAGTAGCCAATTTTTTTTTAGTATTTGATCTGTAGTGGGTTGCAGATGTGTTTAGAGTAGTCTGTGAGCGTTTACTTTTGTAGAAACTACAGGGTATTTACCGTTTAACAGTCGCTGAGAGCAGTAGCGTAATTTAGTTTTGTATCTGGTTTTTAGTGGTATGTAGATTTAGTTAGGGTAATCAGTGAGTGTTTATTTTTGTATCAAGTAGAGGTTAGGCAGTGTTCAGCAGTCGTTGAGTACAGTAGGGAAATTTTGTTTTGTATTTGATTTTAGTGGGGTGGAGATTTAGTTAGTGTAATCTGTGAGCGTTTACTTTTGTAGAAAGTAAAGTTATTTACCATTAAACAGTTGATCCGGGCAGTAGCGTATTTTTGTTTTGTTTTTGTTCTTTAGTGGTGTGAAGATATATTTATTGTAATCATTGAGTGTTTACTTTTGTAGAAAGTGGAGGTCAGTCAGAGTTCTGCTGTCGTTGAGTACAGTAGCCAATTTTTTTTTAGTATTTGATCTGTAGTGGGGTTCAGATGTGTTTTAGAGTAGTCTCTGAGCGTTTACTTTGTAGAAACTACAGGGTATTTACCGTTTAACAGTCGCTGAGAGCAGTAGCGTAATTTAGTTTTGTATGTGGTTTTTAGTGGTATGTAGATTTAGTTAGGGTAATCAGTGAGTGTTTATTTTTGTATCAAGTAGAGGTTAGTCAGTGTTCAGCAGTCGGTGATTACAGTAGGGAAATTTTGTTTGGTATTTGAATTTTAGTGGGGTGGAGATTTAGGTTATTGTAGTCTGTGAACGTTTACATTTGTAGAAAGTACAGGATTTTTACCGTTTAGCATTCGCTGAGGGCAGTAGCGTATTTTTGATTTGTATTTGGATTTTAGTGGTGTGTAGACTTAGTTAGTGTAATCAGTGAGTGTTTACTTTGTAGAAAATAGAGGTTGATCAGAGTTCAGCGGTCGTTGAGTACAGTAGCGATTTTTTTTTGTATTTGATCTTTGGTGGTGTGTAGATTTATTTAGCAGAATCTGTGAGTGTTTACTTTTATAGACACTAGAGGTTTTTCAGAGTTCCGCAGCCGTCTAGTACAGTAGCGTATTTTGTTTTGTATTTGTTCATTAGTGGGGTGCAGATTTAGTTAGTGTAGTCTGTGAGCGTTTACTATTGTAGAAAGTAAGATTATTTACCATTAAAAAGTCGCTGCCCGCAGTAGCGTGTTTTTGTTTTTTGGTCTTACTGTTGTGTAGATTTAGTTATTGTAATTAGTGAGAGTTTACTTATGTAAAAAGTAGAGGTAAATCAGAGTTCAGCAGTCTTTAAGTATAGTAGCGTATTATTGTTTGTATTTGATCTTTAGTAGTGTGGAGATTTAGTTATTGCAATCTGTAAGTGTTATGATTCTAGAAGGTGGAGGTGAGTTATAGTTTAGCATTCGCTTATTTCAGTAGCGTATTTTCGTCTTGTATTACATCTATAGTGGTGTGTAGATTCAATTAGAGGGATCTGTGAGTTTTTACTTTTGAGAAAGTAGTGCTTAGTAAGAATTGAGCAGTTGTTGAGTAGAGTAGTGTATTTTTGTTTTGTATTTGAAATTTAGTGGGGTGCAGATTTGGTTAGGTAAGCAGTGAGTGTGTATTTTGTAGAAAGGTTCAGGTTAGTCAGTGTTCAGCAGTCGTTGAGTACAGTAGGGAAATTTGTTTAGTAATTGAATTTTAGTCGGGTGGAGATTTAATTAATGTAGTCTTTGAGCATTTATATTTGTAGTAAGTAAGGTTATTTACCATTAAACTGTCACTGCCGGCAGTAGCGTTTTTTGTTTTGTTTTTGGTCTTACTGGTGTGTAGATTTAGGTAGTGTAATCAGTGAGTGTTTACTTTTGTAGATAGGAGATGTTAGTCCGAGTTCAGCAGTCGTTGTCTACGGTAGCGTATTTTTGTTTGGTATCTGATCTTTAGTGGGTTGCAGATTTATCAAGCGTAATCTGTGATCGTTTACTTTCGTAGAAAGTACAGGTAATTTACTGATTAGCAGTCGCTGAGGGCGGTAATATATTTTGTTTTGTATTTGATCTTTGTGGTGTGTCTAGTCTTAGTGTAATCAGTGAGTTTTACGTTTCTTGAAAGTAGAGTTTAATCAGAGTTGAACAGTTGTTGAGTACAGTAAATTATTTTTGTTGTGTATTTGATCTTTTGTAGTGTAGATTTAGTTAGTGTAATCTGTGAGTGTTTACTTTTGTGAAAAGTAGAGGTTAGTCATTGTTCGGCAGTCGCTGTGAGTAGTAACGTAATTTTGTTTTGATTTGGTTTGTAGTGGTGTGTAGATTTGGTTAGTGCTTACTTTTGTAGAAAGTGGTGGTTAGTCAGAGTTCAGCAGTCGTCGAGTCCAGTAGCGTATTTTTGTTTTGTATTTGATCTTTAGTGGGGTGCAGATTTAGTTAGTGTAGTCTGTGAGCGATTACTTTTGTAGAAAGTAAGGTTACTTACCATTAAACAGTCACTGCCGGCAGTAGAGTAGAGTGTTTTTTGTTCTGTTTTTGGTCTTACTGGGTGTAGATTTAGTTAGTGTAATCAGTGAGTATTAATTTTCTAGAAAATAGTGGTTAATCAGAGTTCAGCAGTCGTTGTCTACGGTAGCGTATTTTTGTTTTGCATCTGATCTTTAGTGGGTTGCAGATTTATCTGTGATCGTTTACTTTCGTAGAAATACAGGTTATTTACTGTTAGCAGTCGCTGAAGTGCAGAAATGTATTTTTGTTTTGTATTTGATGGTGTGTAGATATAGTTAGGGTAATCATTGTGTGTTTACTTTTGTGGAAATAGAGGTTATCAGAGTTCAGCAGGGCGTTTAATACAGTAGCGTTTTTTTTTAAATTTATTTGATCATTAGTGGTGTGTAGATTTAGTTATTGTAATCTTTAAGTGTTTACTCTTGTAGTAAGCAGAGGTTAGTCAGAGTTCAGCTGTCGTTGAGCACAGTAGCCAATTTTGTTTAGTATTTGATCTGTAGTGGGGTGCAAATTTGCTTAGTGTAGTCTGTGAGCGTTTCCTTTTTTAGAAAGTACAGGTTATTTACCGTTTAACAGTCGCTGAGGGCATTAGCGTAAGTTCGTTTTGTATTTGGTCTTCAGTGGTATGCAGATTTAGTTATGGTAATCAGTGAGTGTTTATTTTTGTATAAAGTTGAGGTTAGTCAGTGTTAAGCAGTCGTTGAGTATAGTAAGGAAATTTTGTTTTGTATTTGAATTTTAGTGGGGTGGAGATATGCTTGTTGTAGTCTGTGAGCTTTTACATTTTTAGAAAGTACAGGTTATTTACCGTTTAGCAGTAGCTGAGGGCAGTAACGTATTTGTTTTGTATTTGGTTTTAGTGGTGGGTAGACTTTGTTAGTGTAATCAGTGAGTGTTTACTTTTCTAGGAAATAGAGGTTAATCAGAGTTCAGCAGTCGTTTGAATACAGTAGCGTATTTTTTGTTTTGTATTTGATCTTTAGTGGTGTGTTAGATTTAGTTATTGTATATCTTTGAGTTTTTACTTTTGTAGAAAGTAGAGGTCGGTCAGAGTTCTGCTGTCGTTGAGTACAGTAGCCATATTTTTTTTTTTTAGTATTTGATCTGTAGTGGGGTTCAGATGTGTTTAGAGTAGTCTCTGAGCGTTTACTTTTGTAGAAACTACAGGGTATTTACCGTTTAACAGTCGCTGAGAGCAGTAGCGTAATTTAGTTTTGTATGTGGTTTTTAGTGGTATGTAGATTTAGTTAGGGTAATTCAGTGAGTGTTTATTTTTGTATCAAGTAGAGGTTAGTCAGTGTTCAGCAGTCGGTGATTACTGTAGGGAAATTTTTGTTTTGGTATTTGAATTTTAGTGGTGTGGAGATTTAGTTATTGTAGTCTGTGAACGTTTTACCATTTTGTAGAAAGTACAGGTTTTTTTACCGTTAGCATTCGCTGAGGGCAGTAGCGTATTTTTGATTTGTATTTGGATTTTAGTGGTGTGTAGACTTAGTTAGTGTAATCAGTGAGTGTTTACTTTTGTAGAAAATAGAGGTTGATCAGAGTTTAGCGGTCGTTGAGTACAGTAAGCGATTTTTTTTTTGTATTTGATCTTTGGTGGTGTGTAGATATATTTAGCAGAATCTGTGAGTGTTTACTTTTATAGACACTAGAGGTTTTTCAGAGTTCCGCAACCGTCTAGTACAGTAGCGTATTTTTGTTTTGTATTTGTTCATTAGTGGGGTGCAGATTTAGTTAGTGTAGTCTGTGAGCGTTACTGTTGTAGAAATTAAGATTATTTACCATTAAAAAGTCGCTGCCCGCAGTAGCGTGTTTTTGTTTTTTGGTCTTACTGGTGTGTAGATTTAGTTATTGTAATTAGTGAGAGTTTACTTATGTAAAAAGTAGAGGTAAATCAGAGTTCAGCAGTCTTTAAGTATAGTAGCGTATTATTGTTTTGTATTTGATCTTTAGTAGTGTGGAGATTTAGTTATTGCAATCTGTAAGTGTTATGATTCTAGAAGGTGGAGGTGAGTTATAGTTTAGCATTCGCTTATTTCAGTAGCGTATTTTCGTCTTGTATTACATCTATAGTGGTGTGTAGATTCAATTAGAGGGATCTGTGAGTTTTTACTTTTGAGAAAGTAGTGCTTAGTAAGAATTGAGCAGTTGTTGAGTAGAGTAGTGTATTTTTGTTTTGTATTTGAAAATTTAGTGGGGTGCAGATTTGGTTAGGGTAAGCAGTGAGTGTTTATTTTTGTAGAAAGTTCAGGTTAGTCAGTGTTCAGCAGTCGTTGAGTACAGTAGGGAAATTTTGTTTAGTAATTGAATTTTAGTCGGGTGGAGATTTAATTAATGTAGTCTTTGAGCATTTATATTTGTAGTAAGTAAGGTTATTTACCATTAAACTGTCACTGCCGGCAGTAGCGTTTTTTTTGTTTTGTTTTTGGTCTTACTGGTGTGTAGATTTAGGTAGTGTAATCAGTTGAGTGTTTACTTTTGTAGATAGGAGATGATAGTCCGATTTCAGCAGTCGTTGTCTACGGGTAGCGTATTTTTGTTTGGTATCTGATCTTTAGTGGGTTGCATATTTATCAAGCGTAATCTGTGATCGTTTACTTTCGTAGAAAGTACAGGTAATTTACTGATTAGCAGTCGCTGAGGGCGGTAATATATTTTAGTTTTGTATTTGATCTTTTGTGGTGTGTAGTCTTAGTGTAATAAGTGAGTGTTTATGTTTTCTTGAAAGTAGAGTTTAATCAGAGTTGAACAGTTGTTGAGTACAGTAAATTATTTTTGTTGTGTATTTGATCTTTGGTGTAGTGTAGATTTAGTTAGTGTAATCTGTGAGTGTTTACTTTTGTGAAAAGTAGAGGTTAGTCATTGTTCGGCAGTCGCTGAGAGTAGTAACGTAATTTTGTTTTGATTTTGTTTGTAGTGGTGTGTAGATTTAGTTAGTGCTTACTTTTGTAGAAAGTGGTGGTTAGTCAGAGTTCAGCAGTCGTCGAGTCCAGTAGCGTATTTTTGTTTTGTATTTGATCTTTAGTGGGGTGCAGATTTAGTTAGTGTAGTCTGTGAGCATTTACTTTTGTAGAAAGTAAGGTTATTTACCATTAAACAGTCACTGCCGGCAGTAGAGTGTTTTTGTTCTGTTTTTGGTCTTACTGGTGTGTAGATTTAGTTAGTGTAATCAGTGAGTGTTTACTTTTTGTAGAATGTAGATATTAGTATTTAGACATTTGTAGAAAGTACAGGTTATTTACCGTTTAGCAGTAGCTGAGGGCAGTAGCGTATTTTGTTTTGTATTTGGTTTTTAGTGGTGTGTGGACTTAGTTAGTGTAATCAGTGAGTATTTAATTTTCTAGAAAATAGTGGTTAATCAGAGTTCAGCAGTCGTTGTCTACGGTAGCGTATTTTTGTTTTGCATCTGATCTTTAGTGGGTTGCAGATTTATCTAGTGTAATCTGTGATCGTTTACTTTCGTAGAAAGTACAGGTTATTTACTGTTTAGCAGTCGCTAAGTGCAGAAATGTATTTTTGTTTTGTATTTGATGGTGTGTAGATATAGTTAGGGTAATCATTGTGTGTTTACTTTTGTGGAAAATAGAGGTTAATCAGAGTTCAGCAGGCGTTTAATACAGTAGCGTTTTTTTAAATTTATTTGATCATTAGTGGTGTGTAGATTTAGTTATTGTAATCTTTAAGTGTTTACTCTTGTAGTAAGCAGAGGTTAGTCAGAGTTCAGCTGTCGTTGAGCACAGTAGCCAATTTTTGTTTAGTATTTGATCTGTAGTGGGGTGCAAATTTGCTTAGTGTAGTCTGTGAGCGTTTCCTTTTTTAGAAAGTACAGGTTATTTACCGTTTAACAGTCGCTGAGGGCATTAGCGTAAGTTCGTTTTGTATTTGGTCTTCAGTGGTATGCAGATTTAGTTATGGTAATCAGTGAGTGTTTATTTTTGTATAAAGTTGAGGTTAGTCAGTGTTAAGCAGTCGTTGAGTATAGTAAGGAAATTTTGTTTTGTATTTGAATTTTAGTGGGGTGGAGATATGCTTGTTGTAGTCTGTGAGCTTTTACATTTTTAGAAAGTACAGGTTATTTACCGTTTAGCAGTAGCTGAGGGCAGTAACGTATTTTGTTTTGTATTTGGTTTTTTAGTGGTGGGTAGACTTTGTTAGTGTAATCAGTGAGTGTTTACTTTTCTAGGAAATAGAGGTTAATCAGAGTTCAGCAGTCGTTGAATACAGTAGCGTATTTTTTTGTTTTGTATTTGATCTTTAGTGGTGTGTAGATTTAGTTATTGTAATCTTTGAGTTTTTACTTTTGTAGAAAGTAGAGGTCGGTCAGAGTTCTGCTGTCGTTGAGTACAGTAGCCAATTTTTTTTTAGTATTTGATCTGTAGTGGGGTTCAGATGTGTTTAGAGTAGTCTCTGAGCGTTTACTTTTGTAGAAACTACAGGGTATTTACCGTTTAACAGTCGCTGAGAGCAGTAGCGTAATTTAGTTTTGTATGTGGTTTTTAGTGGTATGTAGATTTAGTTAGGGTAATCAGTGAGTGTTTATTTTTGTATCAAGTAGAGGTTAGTCAGTGTTCAGCAGTCGGTGATTACAGTAGGGAAATTTTGTTTGGTATTTGAATTTTAGTGGGGTGGAGATTTAGTTATTGTAGTCTGTGAACGTTTACATTTGTAGAAAGTACAGGTTTTTTACCGTTTAGCATTCGCTGAGGGCAGTAGCGTATTTTTGATTTGTATTTGGATTTTAGTGGTGTGTAGACTTAGTTAGTGTAATCAGTGAGTGTTTACTTTTGTAGAAAATAGAGGTTGATCAGAGTTTAGTGGTCGTTGAGTACAGTAGCTTTTTTTTTTTTTTTGTATTTGATCTTTGGTGGTGTGTAGATTTATTTAGCAGAATCTGTGAGTGTTTACTTTTATAGACACTAGAGGTTTTTCAGAGTTCCGCAGCCGTCTAGTACAGTAGCGTATTTTTGTTTTGTATTTGTTCATTAGTGGGGTGCAGATTTAGTTAGTGTAGTCTGTGAGCGTTTACTGTTGTAGAAAGTAAGATTATTTACCATTAAAAAGTCGCTGCCCGCAGTAGCGTGTTTTTGTTTTTTGGTCTTACTGGTGTGTAGATTTAGTTATTGTAATTAGTGAGAGTTTACTTATGTAAAAAGTAGAGGTAAATCAGAGTTCAGCAGTCTTTAAGTATAGTAGCGTATTATTGTTTTGTATTTGATCTTTAGTAGTGTGGAGATTTAGTTATTGCAATCTGTAAGTGTTATGATTCTAGAAGGTGGAGGTGAGTTATAGTTTAGCATTCGCTTATTTCAGTAGCGTATTTTCGTCTTGTATTACATCTATAGTGGTGTGTAGATTCAATTAGAGGGATCTGTGAGTTTTTACTTTTGAGAAAGTAGTGCTTAGTAAGAATTGAGCAGTTGTTGAGTAGAGTAGTGTATTTTTGTTTTGTATTTGAAATTTAGTGGGGTGCAGATTTGGTTAGGGTAAGCAGTGAGTGTTTATTTTTGTAGAAAGTTCAGGTTAGTCAGTGTTCAGCAGTCGTTGAGTACAGTAGGGAAATTTTGTTTAGTAATTGAATTTTAGTCGGGTGGAGATTTAATTAATGTAGTCTTTGAGCATTTATATTTGTAGTAAGTAAGGTTATTTACCATTAAACTGTCACTGCCGGCAGTAGCGTTTTTTTTGTTTTGTTTTTGGTCTTACTGGTGTGTAGATTTAGGTAGTGTAATCAGTGAGTGTTTACTTTTGTAGATAGGAGATGTTAGTCCGAGTTCAGCAGTCGTTGTCTACGGTAGCGTATTTTTGTTTGGTATCTGATCTTTAGTGGGTTGCAGATTTATCAAGCGTAATCTGTGATCGTTTACTTTCGTAGAAAGTACAGGTAATTTACTGATTAGCAGTCGCTGAGGGCGGTAATATATTTTTGTTTTGTATTTGATCTTTTGTGGTGTGTAGTCTTAGTGTAATCAGTGAGTGTTTACGTTTCTTGAAAGTAGAGTTTAATCAGAGTTGAACAGTTGTTGAGTACAGTAAATTATTTTTGTTGTGTATTTGATCTTTGGTGTAGTGTAGATTTAGTTAGTGTAATCTGTGAGTGTTTACTTTTGTGAAAAGTAGAGGTTAGTCATTGTTCGGCAGTCGCTGTGAGTAGTAACGTAATTTTGTTTTGATTTGGTTTGTAGTGGTGTGTAGATTTGGTTAGTGCTTACTTTTGTAGAAAGTGGTGGTTAGTCAGAGTTCAGCAGTCGTCGAGTCCAGTAGCGTATTTTTGTTTTGTATTTGATCTTTAGTGGGGTGCAGATTTAGTTAGTGTAGTCTGTGAGCGTTTACTTTTGTAGAAAGTAAGGTTATTTACCATTAAACAGTCACTGCCGGCAGTAGAGTGTTTTTGTTCTGTTTTTGGTCTTACTGGTGTGTAGATTTAGTTAGTGTAATCAGTGAGTATTTAATTTTCTAGAAAATAGTGGTTAATCAGAGTTCAGCAGTCGTTGTCTACGGTAGCGTATTTTTGTTTTGCATCTGATCTTTAGTGGGTTGCAGATTTATCTAGTGTAATCTGTGATCGTTTACTTTCGTAGAAAGTACAGGTTATTTACTGTTTAGCAGTCGCTGAGTGCAGAAATGTATTTTTGTTTTGTATTTGATGGTGTGTAGATATAGTTAGGGTAATCATTGTGTGTTTACTTTTGTGGAAAATAGAGGTTAATCAGAGTTCAGCAGGCGTTTAATACAGTAGCGTTTTTTTAAATTTATTTGATCATTAGTGGTGTGTAGATTTAGTTATTGTAATCTTTAAGTGTTTACTCTTGTAGTAAGCAGAGGTTAGTCAGAGTTCAGCTGTCGTTGAGCACAGTAGCCAATTTTGTTTAGTATTTGATCTGTAGTGGGGTGCAAATTTGCTTAGTGTAGTCTGTGAGCGTTTCCTTTTTTAGAAAGTACAGGTTATTTACCGTTTAACAGTCGCTGAGGGCATTAGCTTAATTTCGTTTTGTATTTGGTCTTCAGTGGTATGTAGATTTAGTTATGGTAATCAGTGAGTGTTTATTTTTGTATAAAGTTGAGGTTAGTCAATGTTAAGCAGTCGTTGAGTATAGTAAGGAAATTTTGTTTTGTATTTGAATTTTAGTGGGGTGGAGATATGCTTGTTGTAGTCTGTGAGCTTTTACATTTTTAGAAAGTACAGGTTATTTACCGTTTAGCAGTAGCTGAGGGCAGTAACGTATTTTGTTTTTTATTTGGTTTTTAGTGGTGGGTAGACTTTGTTAGTGTAATCAGTGAGTGTTTACTTTTCTAGGAAATAGAGGTTAATCAGAGTTCAGCAGTCGTTGAATACGGTAGCGTATTTTTTGTTTTGTATTTGATCTTTAGTGGTGTGTAGATTTAGTTATTGTAATCTTTAAGTTTTTACTTTTGTAGAAAGTAGAGGTCGGTCAGAGTTCTGCTGTCGTTGAGTACAGTAGCCAATTTTTTTTTAGTATTTGATCTGTAGTTGGGTGCAGATGTGTTTAGAGTAGTCTGTGAGCGTTTACTTTTGTAGAAACTACAGGGTATTTACCGTTTAACAGTCGCTGAGAGCAGTAGCGTAATTTAGTTTTGTATGTGGTTTTTAGTGGTATGTAGATTTAGTTAGGGTGATCAGTGAGTGTTTATTTTTGTATCAAGTAGAGGTTAGGCAGTGTTCAGCAGTCGTTGAGTACAGTAGGGAAATTTTGTTTTGTATTTTAATTTTAGTGGGGTGGAGATTTAGTTAGTGTAATCTGTGAGCGTTTACTTTTGTAGAAAGTAAAGTTATTTACCATTAAACAGTCGATCCGGGCAGTAGCGTATTTTTGTTTTGTTTTTGTTCTTTAGTGGTGTGAAGATATATTTATTGTAATCATTGAGTGTTTACTTTTGTAGAAAGTGGAGGTCAGTCAGAGTTCTGCTGTCGTTGAGTACAGTAGCCATTTTTTTTTAGTATTTGATCTGTAGTGGGGTTCAGATGTGTTTAGAGTAGTCTCTGAGCGTTTACTTTTGTAGAAACTACAGGGTATTTACCGTTTAACAGTCGCTGAGAGCAGTAGCGTAATTTAGTTTTGTATGTGGTTTTTAGTGGTATGTAGATTTAGTTAGGGTAATCAGTGAGTGTTTATTTTTGTATCAAGTAGAGGTTAGTCAGTGTTCAGCAGTCGGTGATTACTGTAGGGAAATTTTGTTTGGTATTTGAATTTTAGTGGGTGGAGATTTAGTTATTGTAGTCTGTGAACGTTTACATTTGTAGAAAGTACAGGTTTTTTACCGTTTAGCATTCGCTGAGGGCAGTAGCGTATTTTTGATTTGTATTTGGATTTTAGTGGTGTGTAGACTTAGTTAGTGTAATCAGTGAGTGTTTACTTTTGTAGAAAATAGAGGTTGATCAGAGTTTAGCGGTCGTTGAGTACAGTAGCGATTTTTTTTTGTATTTGATCTTTGGTGGTGTGTAGATATATTTAGCAGAATCTGTGAGTGTTTACTTTTATAGACACTAGAGGTTTTTCAGAGTTCCGCAACCGTCTAGTACAGTAGCGTATTTTTGTTTTGTATTTGTTCATTAGTGGGGTGCAGATTTAGTTAGTGTAGTCTGTGAGCGTTTACTGTTGTAGAAAGTAAGATTATTTACCATTAAAAAGTCGCTGCCCGCAGTAGCGTGTTTTTGTTTTTTGGTCTTACTGGTGTGTAGATTTAGTTATTGTAATTAGTGAGAGTTTACTTATGTAAAAAGTAGAGGTAAATCAGAGTTCAGCAGTCTTTAAGTATAGTAGCGTATTATTGTTTTGTATTTGATCTTTAGTAGTGTGGAGATTTAGTTATTGCAATCTGTAAGTGTTATGATTCTAGAAGGTGGAGGTGAGTTATAGTTTAGCATTCGCTTATTTCAGTAGCGTATTTTCGTCTTGTATTACATCTATAGTGGTGTGTAGATTCAATTAGAGGGATCTGTGAGTTTTTACTTTTGAGAAAGTAGTGCTTAGTAAGAATTGAGCAGTTGTTGAGTAGAGTAGTGTATTTTTGTTTTGTATTTGAAATTTAGTGGGGTGCAGATTTGGTTAGGGTAAGCAGTGAGTGTTTATTTTTGTAGAAAGTTCAGGTTAGTCAGTGTTCAGCAGTCGTTGAGTACAGTAGGGAAATTTTGTTTAGTAATTGAATTTTAGTCGGGTGGAGATTTAATTAATGTAGTCTTTGAGCATTTATATTTGTAGTAAGTAAGGTTATTTACCATTAAACTGTCACTGCCGGCAGTAGCGTTTTTTTGTTTTGTTTTTGGTCTTACTGGTGTGTAGATTTAGGTAGTGTAATCAGTGAGTGTTTACTTTTGTAGATAGGAGATGATAGTCCGATTTCAGCAGTCGTTGTCTACGGTAGCGTATTTTTGTTTGGTATCTGATCTTTAGTGGGTTGCATATTTATCAAGCGTAATCTGTGATCGTTTACTTTCGTAGAAAGTACAGGTAATTTACTGATTAGCAGTCGCTGAGGGCGGTAATATATTTTTGTTTTGTATTTGATCTTTTGTGGTGTGTAGTCTTAGTGTAATAAGTGAGTGTTTATGTTTCTTGAAAGTAGAGTTTAATCAGAGTTGAACAGTTGTTGAGTACAGTAAATTATTTTTGTTGTGTATTTGATCTTTGGTGTAGTGTAGATTTAGTTAGTGTAATCTGTGAGTGTTTACTTTTGTGAAAAGTAGAGGTTAGTCATTGTTCGGCAGTCGCTGAGAGTAGTAACGTAATTTTGTTTTGATTTTGTTTGTAGTGGTGTGTAGATTTAGTTAGTGCTTACTTTTGTAGAAAGTGGTGGTTAGTCAGAGTTCAGCAGTCGTCGAGTCCAGTAGCGTATTTTTGTTTTGTATTTGATCTTTAGTGGGGTGCAGATTTAGTTAGTGTAGTCTGTGAGCATTTACTTTTGTAGAAAGTAAGGTTATTTACCATTAAACAGTCACTGCCGGCAGTAGAGTGTTTTTGTTCTGTTTTTGGTCTTACTGGTGTGTAGATTTAGTTAGTGTAATCAGTGAGTGTTTACTTTTGTAGAATGTAGATATTAGTATTTAGACATTTGTAGAAAGTACAGGTTATTTACCGTTTAGCAGTAGCTGAGGGCAGTAGCGTATTTTTGTTTTGTATTTGGTTTTTAGTGGTGTGTGGACTTAGTTAGTGTAATCAGTGAGTATTTAATTTTCTAGAAAATAGTGGTTAATCAGAGTTCAGCAGTCGTTGTCTACGGTAGCGTATTTTTGTTTTGCATCTGATCTTTAGTGGGTTGCAGATTTATCTAGTGTAATCTGTGATCGTTTACTTTCGTAGAAAGTACAGGTTATTTACTGTTTAGCAGTCGCTGAAGTGCAGAAATGTATTTTTGTTTTGTATTTGATGGTGTCGTAGACTATAGTTAGAGGTAATCATTGTGTGTTTACTTTTGTGGAAAATAGAGGTTAATCAGAGTTCAGCAGGCGTTTAATACAGTAGCGTTTTTTATATTATTATTTGATCATTAGTGGTGTGTAGATTTAGTTATTGTAATCTTTAAGTGTTTACTCTTGTAGTAAGCAGAGGTTAGTCAGAGTTCAGCTGTCGTTGAGCACAGTAGCCAATTTTTGTTTAGTATTTGATCTGTAGTGGGGTGCAAATTTGCTTAGTGTAGTCTGTGAGCGTTTCCTTTTTTAGAAAGTACAGGTTATTTACCGTTTAACAGTCGCTGAGGGCATTAGCGTAATTTCGTTTTGTATTTGGTCTTCAGTGGTATGTAGATTTAGTTATGGTAATCAGTGAGTGTTTATTTTTGTATAAAGTTGAGGTTAGTCAAGTGTTAAGCAGTCGTTGAGTATAGTAAGGAAATTTTGTTTTGTATTTGAATTTTAGTGGGGTGGAGATATGCTTGTTGTAGTCTGGGAGCTTTTACATTTTTAGAAAGTACAGGTTATTTACCGTTTAGCAGTAGCTGAGGGCAGTAACGTATTTTGTTTTGTATTTGGTTTTTAGTGGTGGGTAGACTTTGTTAGTGTAATCAGTGAGTGTTTACTTTTCTAGGAAATAGAGGTTAATCAGAGTTCAGCAGTCGTTGAATACAGGTAGCGTATTTTTTGTTTTGTATTTGATCTTTAGTGGTGTGTAGATTTAGTTATTGTAATCTTTAAGTTTTTACTTTTGTAGAAAGTAGAGGTCGGTCAGAGTTCTGCTGTCGTTGAGTACAGTAGCCAATTTTTTTTTTAGTATTTGATCTGTAGTTGGGTGCAGATGTGTTTAGAGTAGTCTGTGAGCGTTTACTTTTGTAGAAACTACAGGGTATTTACCGTTTAACAGTCGCTGAGAGCAGTAGCGTAATTTAGTTTTGTATCAGGGTTTTTAGTGGTATGTAGATTTAGTTAGGGTATCAGTGAGTGTTTATTTTTGTATCAAGTAGAGGTTAGGCAGTGTTCAGCAGTCGTTGAGTACAGTAGGGAAATTTTGTTTTGTATTTTAATTTTAGTGGGGTGGAGATTTAGTTAGTGTAATCTGTGAGCGTTTACTTTTGTAGAAAGTAAAGTTATATACCATTAAACAGTCCCTGCGGGCAGTAGCGTATTTTTGTTTGTTTTTGTTCTTTAGTGGTGTGAAGATATATTTATTGTAATCATTGAGTGTTTACTTTTGTAGGAAAGTGGAGGTCAGTCAGAGTTCTGCTGTCGTTGAGTACAGTAGCCATATTTTTTTTAGTATTTGATCTGTAGTGGGGTGCAGATGTGTTTAGAGTAGTCTGAGAGTGTTTACTTTTGTAGAAAGTACAGGTTATTTGCCGTTTAACAGTCGCTGAGAGCAGTAGCGTAATTTAGTTTTGTATGTGGTTTTTAGTGGTATGTAGATTTGGTTAGGGTAATCAGTGAGTGTTTATTTTAGTATCAAGTAGAGGTTAGTCAGTGTTCCCCCCTTGAAAGTTCTTAGCACTTTCAAAAAATAAAAATAATTTTCCCTCCATTATGGGGTTATTCTAAGTTGTGACATAAAAATTAAAGTAACTTTGCTGATTTAAAGCAATAATGAAGATAGGGGTTGAGAGTAGGATTGACGCAAGATTAAAATTAAAGGCCATTATTAAATTTCATACATTAAAATGAATGAAAGAAAAAATATTATTGTGTTGGTATGGGATAAAGTTTAACCACTGGACGCTTGAAAGTGCCGAATCGTGTCTTCACCATCGCCACCCGAGTGACATTGTCTGAACCAGGATAAGTTTTAATAATCACCCCAAAGGGCCAGTTCAAAGGGGGAGAATCATCCTGCCCCACGATTACAACTGTACCCACTTGGACAGGGATATCCGGTGTCGACCACTTATGTCTAACTTGCAGGGTGTGCAAATATTCAAGTCGCCAATTTTTCCAGAATGACTGGACCATCTGATCTAACAACTTCTTACATTGATTTAGATTCGAACAAGACATGTCAGCGGCCGGTAAGTACTGTAGTGGAGTTGACATCAAAAAATGTGCAGGAGTAATAACTTCTGGGTATGGATCCGACGACACTACATTTAAAGGTCGCGAATTCATAACACATTCAATCTGAACTAAACCGTTTGCAGTTCTTCATAAGTGAGAATATGATTTCCAATCACTCTAAATAAATGGGTCTTCAAAACTCATGATATTAGACTCCCACAATGCTACGAAATACGGAGCACGCGGAGGGATCATTTTCCACTCGATATGGCGACTACTTAATTCAGGTTTTAGAGCTTTGTTCAACTCTTCTAACTGAGCCTTGGCACCTACAAAATTGGTACCATTATCTGAATATAGACAAGAAACAGGTCCTCGTCTTGCAATAAAGCGCTTGAATGCGGCTAAGTATGTATCATACGTTAAGTCGGAGACCAGCTCTATGTGTATAGCCTTAGTGACTAGGCACACAAAAAGACAAATGTACGCCTTTTGAGAGTATTGACCACGGCGTCGTGTAAGGGTTATAGGAATCGGACCTGCGAAATCTACTCCAGTATGAACGAAAGCCTTAGCTTCCTGAATGCGACAGGGAGGCAAATCTGCCATCTTAGGAGTAGGATGAATAGGGTTAACTCTGAAACAAAAATTACATTTACATACCATGGAACGAACAACAATCCTCGCAGCTAAATCCAGTAGCGCTGCCGCAAAATCGATATTAACAGACCAGCCCCTGCATGACAATTCAAAACATGGTAATGTCTGATAATAAGATGCACAACATGGTCATGCTTGGGAAGTAGCGCTGGATGTTTAGCTTCGAAGGGTAAGTCCGACTTAGAAAGTCGTCAACCAATTCGTAAAATACCTTCTTCATCAAGAAAAACTGACAAATTCCGCAGTTTCTTCGAAGGCAAGTTATTCTTTTTCAGTAGAGCAATATCTACTGCAAAATTCACATCTTGTGCCGCACGAATTATTGCCCTTTCAGCAAAGCACAAATTCTTTACCCCACCAGAAGGGGTAATCTTCTTTATAAATCTAAAAATGTAAATCACAACTCTCAATAATTTGTCCCAAGAAGACACACGCTGAGATAAACCATACAGCACGGAAGGTTCAGGTTGAGTGGTAGTAATGGTGAAAACATTCGTCTTGTGTTCCGGTAATTCCTTACAATCACCTGGAGAAAACATTTAATGGGTCACTCAGAAGTGGGACGATGCATCCAAGACGGTCCATTCACCACAAGCTATTAGAAACTAATTGTGACTGTAACATACCTCGAGAGAGGCAGTCACGTGGATTTTAGATCCCCGCAACATGAAAGAAGTTCTGCGCAGCAAGGTTCTCTTGACATTGAGCTACCCTATTACTCACAAAAACAGACCAACGATGCGGGGAAGAATGAATCCAGGACAAAGCTACAGTAGAGTCTGAAAAGGCATGGGTGCCTACTATATGGACTCGATCTCGATAGGTTTCATTAACTAATTTAACGAATTTCGACATCAGAAGCGCGGCGCATAACTCGAGACGCGCAAGTGTCGTTATTTTGGTAGGTGAAACCTTGGACTTAGCACATAATAGTCGAACAGATATGCCAGACGCATCAGTAGTATGTAAATATATAACAGAACCATAACCGTTCATACTTGCGTCACAAAAGGCAACGATATTGGCCTTGCAGTCCTTTGATGCACCTACATGACGAGGGATTTCCATAATGGAAAGAAGAGGTAATTCTTGAGTGAGCGCCGCAAATCGGCGTAACACACTCTCGGGCGGGGTATCATCCCAATCAATTTTACTTAGCCACAGTTCTTTAATTAACAACTTGGCTAACAAAATAACTGGAGCAATCAGACCCAAAACATCAAACAAACGAGCCACTACAGATAATATGTTCCGCTTCGTGCACTTTTCGCAGACTTGGGTCGTGGTGAAGTAGAAAAAGTCGTCTGAAGGTTTCCATGCTAGCCGCAGAACCTTAGCTGACGTCAGTATGTTTCCTTCTGAGAAGTTTACTGGGCTCCGATGAGAATGAGGAAGACTATCGAGTAACCCAGAAGAATTGTTGGACCATTTTACTAAATCAGAAGTTCCAGACTTCAATAATGAGATATTTTCTCGGGAAAAACGAAAAGCTGTTTCCTCATCAGGAAAAGAATGAACCAAATCGTCCATATACATTTTAGTCTTGACGACTTCAGAGGCTTCAGGAAACTGAGAACTCGCTTAAGCCGCCAGCTGTCGCAAAGTGCGCATACCTAGAAAAGGACTCAATTTTAACCCAAAAGGAATATGGCTAAAATGAAATGTCCGAACTATTTCGCTATCATCAAAACGAAATAATATTCGCAAAAATCTGCGATGGTGATTAACAACACCAATCTGCAAATATATTTGTTTGATATCCGCTGAAATAGCAATCGGGAATAACCGAAAGTTTAATAAAAGCAAGAATAAATCGGCCTGTAAATTAGGACCGGTATGCAAAATGTCATTTAATGACAGACCAGTATGAGTTTTAGCACTTGCATCAAGTACAATGCGAGGCATGGGTTTATCAGGGCGGATGACTGCATGGTGGGGAATATAATAAACGTCATCGCTAACCTCCGATTCAAGAACTTCTGTTAAGTAACCATTTGTAATATATTCCTCAATAACTTTATTATAGCTCTCTCGGAGTGTGGGACATAGTTTAAATTTCTTTCGAGCGCCATAAATCGGCGTAAAGCATTGAAACGAGAATTGCCAAGCTCATTAGGATCTGAATGGAACCGTAAAGCCACAGTATATCTACCCTCACTGTTCCAATTCACCGATAAAGTATATAAATTCTCACACTCTGTATCCTCAGGGCTTAGTAATTTTTTGTGAGATATCTCCTCTAATTCCCAAAATTTTTGCTCCAAGTCATTGAGATTTAGTTAGTGTAATCTGTGAGTGTTTACTTTTGTGAAAAGTAGAGGTTAGTCATTGTTCGGCAGTCGCTGAGAGTAGTAACGTAATTTTGTTTTGATTTGGTTTGTAGTGGTGTGTAGATTTGGTTAGTGCTTACTTTTGTAGAAAGTGGTGGTTAGTCAGAGTTCAGCAGTCGTCCGAGTCCAGTAGCGTATTTTTGTTTTGTATTTGATCTTTAGTGGGGTGCAGATTTAGTTAGTGTAGTCTGTGAGCGTTTACTTTTGTAGAAAGTAAGGTTATTTACCATTAAACAGTCACTGCCGGCAGTAGAGTGTTTTTGTTCTGTTTTTGGTCTTACTGGTGTGTAGATTTAGTTAGTGTAATCAGTGAGTGTTTACTTTTGTAGAAAGTAGATATTAGTATTTAGACATTTGTAGAAAGTACAGGTTATTTACCGTTTAGCAGTAGCTTAGGGCAGTAGCGTATTTTTTTTTTGTATTTGGTTTTTAGTGGTGTGTGGACTTAGTAGTGTAATCAGTGAGTATTTAATTTTCTAGAAAATAGTGGTTAATCAGAGTTCAGCAGTCGTTATCTACGGTAGCGTATTTTTGTTTTGCATCTGCTCTTTAGTGGGTTGCAGATTTATCTAGTGTAATCTGTGATCGTTTACTTTCGTAGAAAGTACAGGTTATTTACTGTTTAGCAGTCGCTGAGTGCAGAAATGTATTTTTGTTTTGTATTTGATGGTGTGTAGACATAGTTAGAGTAATCATTGTGTGTTTACTTTTGTGGAAAATAGAGGTTAATCAGAGTTCAGCAGTCGTTTAATACAGTAGCGTTTTTTTTAATTTATTTGATCATTAGTGGTGTGTAGATTTAGTTATTGTAATCGTTAAGTGTTTACTCTTGTAGTAAGCAGAGGTTAGTCAGAGTTCAGCTGTCGTTGAGCACAGTAGCCAATTTTTGTTTAGTATTTGATCTGTAGTGGGGTGCAAATTTGCTTAGTGTAGTCTGTGAGCGTTTCCTTTTTTTGAAAGTACAGGTTATTTACCGTTTAATAGTCGCTGAGGGCATTAGCGTAATTTAGTTTTGTATTTGGTCTTCAGTGGTATGTAGATTTAGTTATGGTAATCAGTGAGTGTTTATTTTTGTATAAAGTTGAGGTTAGTCAGTGTTAAGCAGTCGTTGAGTATAGTAAGGAAATTTTGTTTTGTATTTGAATTTTAGTGGGGTGGAGATATTGTTGTTGTAGTCTGTGAGCTTTTACATTTTTAGAAGTACAGGTTATTTACCGTTTAGCAGTAGCTGAGGGCAGTAACGTATTTTGTTTTGTATTTGGTTTTTAGTGGTGGGTAGACTTTGATAGTGTAATCAGTGAGTGTTTATTTTCTAGGAAATAGAGGTTAATCAGAGTTCAGCAGTCGTTGAATACAGTAGCGTATTTTTTGTTTTGTATTTGATCTTTAGTGGTGTGTAGATTTAGTTTATTGTAATCTGTAGAAACTACAGGGTATTTACCGTTTAACAGTCGCTGAGAGCAGTAGCGTAATTTAGTTTTGTATCTGGTTTTTAGTGGTATGTAGATTTAGTTAGGGTAATCAGTGAGTGTTTATTTTTGTATCAAGTAGAGGTTAGGCAGTGTTCAGCAGTCGTTTAGTACAGTAGGGAAATTTTGTTTTGTATTTTAATTTTAGTGGGGTGGAGATTTAGTTAGTGTAATCTGTGAGCGTTTACTTTTGTAGAAAGTAAAGTTATTTGCCATTAAACAGTCGATCCGGGCAGTAGCGTATTTTTCTTTTGTTTTTGTTCTTTAGTGGTGTGAAGATATATTTATTGTAATCATTGAGTGTTTACTTTTGTAGAAAGTGGAGGTCAGTCAGAGTTCTGCTGTCGTTGAGTACAGTAGCCAATTTTTTTTTTAGTATTTGATCTGAAGTGGGGTGCAGATGTGTTTAGAGTAGTCTGTGAGTGTTTACTTTTGTAGAAAGTACAGGTTATTTGCCGTTTAACAGTCGCTGAGAGCAGTAGCGTAATTTAGTTTGGTATGTGGTTTTTAGTGGTATGTAGATTTAGTTAGGGTAATCAGTGAGTGTCTATTTTTGTATCAAGTAGAGGTTAGTCAGTGTTCAGCAGTCGGTGATTACAGTAGGGAAATTTTGTTTGGTATTTGAATTTTAGTGGGGTGGAGATTTAGTTATTGTAGTCTGTGACCGTTTACATTTGTAGAAAGTACAGGTTTTTTACCGTTTAGCATTCGCTGAGGGCAGTAGCGTATTTTTGTTTTGTATTTAGATTTTAGTGGTGTGTAGACTTAATTAGTGTAATCAGTGAGTGTTTACTTTTCTAGAAAATAGAGGTTAATCAGAGTTTAGCGGTCGTTGAATACAGTAGTGTATATTTGTTTTGTATTTGATCTTTAGTGGTGTGTAGATTTAGTTATTGTAATCTTTGAGTGTTTAGTTTTGTAGAAAGTAGAGTTAAGTCAGAGTTCAGCTGTCGTTTGTACAGTAGCCAATTTTCGTTTAGTATTTGATCTGTAGTGGGGTGCAATTTGCTTAGTATACATTACTTCAATAGGAACTAGCACTAAGTTGTATTGTCTTTAAACTTCAGCGTGTAATAAATGATGGGTCAGTTACTTGTTTAGAAAGTGCCTGAATACCACAAACTGGGAGCAGCTATACAGTGCTCAAGGTATGGATGAAAAATACAACATCTTTATTAACATTGTATTAAATTTCTTTGAAAGTTCCTTCCTCTTGAAAAATAGTCGTGCTTCTTAAAAAGTACAAAAGCCTTGGATAAGTATTGGCATTAGAACATCATGCGTTAAGAAAGGAAGTTTTTTTTTTTACCTCTAGGAACAGTGAGATTGCTAATGTTAAAACACATTACAAACAGTACTTCAAAATACTGAAAAAGGTTATTAAAGAATCTAAAAGTGTGTAGTACAAACATAAATTTCATGATTCTGAAAATAAAATTAAAAGAATATGGGACATTGTAAAGAAGAAAACAGGAAAGAGTAATCAAACCAGCAATGATATTTTTGGCAAAGAAAATTCAGTAGAATTTAATTTCTCAATTGCTGATAATGTTAATAAACATTTTTTATCTGTTGCTGATAAGTTGACTGCTAATAGCTCAGTGACACACAGTATGGATTTTGTCAAAAAAGGCTTCCAAGAAAAATTTAACCCTATGTCTATAAAATTAGCTACTCCAGAAGAAATAAGAAAAATTATCAAATCCCTTAAGAGCAAATACTCAAGTGGTTATGATGGGATTTCCAGCAGATTAATTATACTGTGCTCCACAGAATTAAGTAATATACTAAGTTATCTATTCAATATATCTTTACTTGAGGGTACTTTTCCAGAAAGGCTTAAGTATGATGTAGTTAAACCACTCTATAAAAAGGGAGATAAGGCAGCCGTATCGAATTACCGACCAATTTCATTACTAACAGCCTTCTGCAAAGTTTTTGAGAAACAATGTACAATAGAGTTTATGAACATCTAAATATAATAATATTTTAACTAAATCACAATTTGGTTTCAAAAGGGTCATTCAACAGAAAAAGCTATATTTGCATTCACTGACAATATTTTAGAAGGAATAAATGATAAATTAATTCCTGTGGGAATTTTTTGTGACTTATCTAAAGCATTTGACTGTGTAGATCATAAAATTCTGATACAGAAACTTAGGTATTATGGTATAGATGGCATTATTAATAAATGGCTTAGTTCTTACCTTCTAAATAGAAAACAGAAAGTGTCAATGGAGAATTTTTAAGGCTGCCTTAAGAGGTCCACTGTTTTCTGAGTGGAAATGAATCAGATGTGGAGTACCTCAGGGTTCTATATTGGGGCCACTATTGTTTCTAATATATATATAAATGAACTACCCTGTGTTTAATCTAAAAATTCAAAATTTGTCCAATTTACAGATGACCCAAACATAGGAATTAAAAATACTCCAATTTATCTACAGAATATATTTCAAATTATGTCTTTGAAACTGATTAATAAATGGTTTACAGCTGATGGCTTGTCTTTAAACTTTGGATAAAAGTCAGTATATGCAATTCAGTACATCACACAGATTAACAGCAGATATAGACATAAAACTTGCAGGCCAGTCTATTCAAGAGGTATAGAGTGCGAAATTTCTAGGTTTGTATATTGATCGCAATTTAAATTGGAAAGTACATGTTTCTGACTTATTAAAGCGATTGGGTGCAGACACATTTGCAATTCGTACAATTTCAGCTATATGTGATCTACATATGAGTAAGCTAGTTTATTTTCACTCCTTATTGTCATATGGAATAAT
>JARYHS010008288.1:0-23000 GCA_031002005.1 Vandiemenella viatica
GTAATCTGGGTAATAAATGTTTGAGTTTTATTCAATTAACTAAATTTAAAAAATCCTTAAAATATATTCAGAACAATTACATATTTAATATTTTTGAAATGTAAATTGCCTGCTGCAAGGCCCGAAACTGGATAATTGGGTAGGCATTTTCTTATATTTATTTCACTAATAATCTGTGGCTTGTCATGGGTTAGTACTAATTATAAATGAATAATAATTAAAATTATTATATCTATAACAGTGTATAGTAAAAATATTCAGTTGTGGTGTGTAAGCTCTAAAATTAATGCATAGTTTCAAAGATTCTTAATGGGTATAAATATTTGTAGTTATACTACATATGTGAATGTATGTAAGTTTGCATTTATAAGTACAATGAAACATATAGACAGACTACAAATTAATTGTCTGATTCATATAGGAATTTAGTATGGTTTAACAGATTTACATGTTTCTTTTATGCTAGTCCAGGAGTTTTATAAAATTTAATATAGTGTAATTATGATTACTAAAATATTTTACAGAACTCTCGTGACAGTTTTACCCCATTGCTTTTTGGATAATTAATTAGTTATAATCTCCAA
Organism: Vandiemenella viatica; assembly: GCA_031002005.1. Classification (NCBI taxonomy): domain Eukaryota; kingdom Metazoa; phylum Arthropoda; class Insecta; order Orthoptera; family Morabidae; genus Vandiemenella; species Vandiemenella viatica. The sequence goes on from JARYHS010008288.1 coordinate 585, forward strand.
ATATTTATACAAAGGATATATACCCTAAGTAGGGAGAATTTGTTGCAAACACAGCAGTTATATTGAAGGACTATATTTTAGAAGCTGATATTTACTAAAACTTGGATCATTATATTACTCAGTATTTCACCGTGAGATGATCATTTGACCCTAAAAATGCTAAAAATAAAATATTCACAACTACAGAAAATCTAAAAAATCTTATTATTGGGAAGTCTTTTTGATTAGTAAAAATGTAAATAATTGATGGAATTCCTGTATATTGTGTTTAGGAGCAGCAGGTATTTCTGTTTAATTGGGGGTTATAATTTCTTCCAAATTCTTTATTTTATTTTGTACTGTATGTTATTTTTATAATATTTGTGTGTGTGGTATTTTGAGGGCTAGGGCAGTAGAAAAAGAATGACTGCATTTTTATGTTAATACACCTTAAATACAAATGTAATTTTTAGATCTAAGTTACTACTTTGATAATGAAGTTCTGTGTAGCCATTTCTTGTACTTAAATATTAGTTTAAGCTAGCTGGCATATGTGTATATTTCAGTGTTCCAGGTTGTGTTTTAAAAGTCATGAGTTTTATTTTTTGAAACTTTTTATGGTGTTTTTCACACAATTTCCATTTAATCTATCTTATTAAAAGTATTAAAATTATACTACACTATAGGTGCTCATATCTACAGAAATTCACAGCAGTAAAAATTACAAAATCTGTTATGCGAAAATTGCATCTGAGAATGAATATTAAACAGTTCCCTAATTTGAAACATCACCATTCTCAAGTTTTTCTATTTATAGATCTCAGATGAACTGATGAACAGTGTGATAGTAATAGCTTATGAAACAGATTTATCAAAATTTTAGGCATATTTAATGATTTCATATATAAATAATTATTTGTATCATCTGATCTGTAATAAGCTATACCAAAATATATACAAAGATTTATATAAATGTTTATCTTTGTCAGCAAAGATAGTTCAAAAACACAAAATGAACTCATCATAGTCATTATTAAAAATAATTGTTGTATTTTTCTGTGGTGTGAATTTTCAGTTGTATGCTTTAAAACCTCTCTTTACCTCCACATGCCAGTTACTTGTATGCTCTTTTTTTCCTGTATATCGGATTTGCTTGTTAGCTTGTTGGCTTTGTGTTGATATACTTATCTTCAATGTGATTCAAGGTTGTCCATAGTAGCCATTCTGTTTGTCAGAGGTTAATCTGTTAAATTGCCATACACAATGTAAGTGAATACTTGGTTAAGGTATTACTTGGAATGAATTCCTCTCTGTTTAACTGTTATTAATTCATAATTTTTTACCTGACTATGGATGAATGATTTCAGATTTATGGCAAAACCATGAACAGTATTTAAACAGATTTTGTCATTGTTTTACAAACAAAATTAGTAGTCAAATTGTGATGAAGAGACTGATGGTGTGGCAATGGGGTCTACATTATCTCCTGTAGTAGCCAATCTTTTCATGGAACATTTTGAAGATCGAGCGATTGAAACATCCGTCCTCAAACAAATATGCTTCTATCGTTATGTAGACAATATGTTTGTTGTTTGGCCCTGTAGTAGCCAATCTTTTCATTGAACATTTTGAAGATCGAGCAATTGAAACATCCGTCCTCAAACAAATATGCTTCTATTGTTATGTAGACAATATGTTTGTTGTTTGGCCCCATGGGATCCAGAGTCTTTACGAATTCATGGACCATCTCAATAGTATTCATGAAAACATCAAATTCACAATGGAGCTAGAGAAAAATGGTAGCTTGCCCTTTCTAGATATTTTAATCCATCAGAGACGTGATGGAACCCTGTCACATGGTGTATTCAGGAAAATAACACACACAGATTACTATTTACATGCCAATAGCTTCCCCCATCCGGCGCAGAAGAACACGGTGTTATACACACATGTACACAGAGCAAAGGTAATTTCAGACTCTTACAATCTGCAGGCTGAACTCGAACATCTCCGCCATACCTTCATACGGGATGAATACCCTATCCCATTGATAGAACGGGCACTTCGAAAGAAAAAGGCAGATATACATAATATTGAGGAAGAAGAACAGCCTAAAGATCTTGCCTTCATCCCGTATGCAGCTAGCATCTCAGTGAAAATCGGCAGGATTTTAAAACGACACGGAATCAAGTGCATTTTCCGCCCTCCTGCCAAAATACAGGATTTGCTGCGTCCTGTGAAGGATGATGTGGGTTTAAAAACACCGGGAGTTTACAGCATACCGTACCAATGTGGTAAGAGTTATATTGGTCAAACCACCCGCACTATCCAGGCCCATGTGATTGAACATCAGCGCAACATCCTGTTATTTCAACTAGAAAAATCTGCTGTGGCACAACACCTGATTGAAAATGGTCACAGTATGGATTTCGATAATGTGAGAGTTCTAGCAGAGTGTTCCTTCTTCTGGGAATCTTTGATTAAAGAAGCTATTGAGATTCGTCTGAATAATAATAATATGAGCAGGGACTTGGGTGTATGGCTCAGTGACGCATGGAAACCTGTTTTTGCCATTCTTAAACAACCAAGTGTCTCGCTGACGGATGATAGGAGAGTGGAGCACGGCATATCTGTCCTATTTCATCTATAGCTGGTTCCGTAGCTGAAAATCACTGACAAGTATTATAGAACCGGGGTTATAGTCAGCCAATTGGAAGACGGCATGGCTCCCTATGGATTTCTCTAGTTAAACATCATAATTAATGATAGTAAATGTTGGAAGAATATATAATGTGGGGTCTTTCATTAAAGAAGCTTTTTGGATATTTCTGTGTGAGAATAATGTGAACGATGACACTATGAGAACAGTTATTGTATTCAGCCAATCAGAATACCGCTTGGCTTCCTACGGATTCTCGAGATTAAACATCATGATTAATAGTGGTAGAATAATCCGAACAGTGATGCAATTTGAATAGTGATATTATGCAAACATTGACGTGTGTAATCCATCTTCATTCCATTTATAACAACTTCGGCTTTGGTTTACATTTTGAAGCCAACTGGCCGTAGAACCAACTTTCTTCTACAACCCTTGAGCTGCCGAATTCTTGATTGAAGTTTTTGCCTGTTTGGCATTTCTTTCATTTTCACGTAGGGTGTTTTGATTAATGAGTTTCTCTGTTTTTATTCTTCATTTGCTGTAGGCTCATTTAAATTTGTCCTTGGTTTAGTGTTATATTTTTGAATTGGTTCTTCTTAGCTCTCTATTGAAGTAAGTTAAGTGGTCTTTTATGGGGTCCTACATTTACTTCATAGTGGGCGAGTGAATTGATTGTCGGATTAGTATTCGTTTCTGATTTATTGTAGAAAACGGTTGCCAACTTTCGGTATCTGTCTTTGAGCATTTCGATGTCTGCTACCTGGTGCAGTTGTTTAGTCGGGAACATTATTGGTAAGTGAAGAGCTCTTTTCAGCGCCTTATTTTGTAGTTTTTGCAGAGTGTCCAAATGTGTTGCAGCTGCGTATGCCCAAGCTGGGGAAGCGTATTCCATCAGTGGTCTCACAAGTGACTTATATAATTGGATGCCAGTTCTACTGCTGAGGGTACTGGTGTGATTAAGGACTGGATATAATTCACCCAATCGGTGCTGTACCCTTTTTCCAATATCTTCAACATGAGCCTTCCAGGTTAGCTTAGTATCTAGAGTGATGCCTAGATACCTGGCTACATTCACCCAAGGGATTTTTTCATCGAAAAGTTCCATTCTGGGTCGAGGTGGTATCCATCTTTTTGTTAACCAGATGGCCTGGCTTTTGGACGTATTGATGCGGATTCTCTGGGCTGCGTGAAGTGGCAAATACTGCTGTGTCATCAGCGTAAAGGGCAGTTTCAGTGCCTTGTTGCATGGGCACATCAGCTGTATAGAGAATATAAAGTACTTGGCCCAGTACACTGCCCTGTGGTACCCCAGCACGTATTGTTCTACGTGTGGATGTCATGTTGTCTACCTTTACTACAAATGTTCTTTGTTGGAGGTAGCTACTAATGATCTTTAAGAATCTGCCACGCACGCCCAGGGTTGCCATTTTGTAGAGCAATCTCTCGTGCCAGACCGAATCAAAGGCTTTGGCCACATCTAGGAGTACCACCCCACAGTGATCCCGATAGTTAAATGCACCAATTGCCGTTTCCACTAGTCGCATTAGTTGATGAACAGTTGAATGGTTAGTTCTAAAGCCATGTTGCACATCGGGTATCATGATACCCTCCTCAATGTGAGCTTGTAGCCATTTGAGAAAAGGCGTTCAAAAATTTTGCTGATTGCTGTCAGGAGGCTAATAGGTCTGTAATTTTGAGGAGACTTTGGGTCTTTCCCTGGCTTAGGAACTGGTGTGATAATTGCGTGTTTCCATGCAGTTGGGTAGATGCCACTTTCAATTATTCTATTGAACTTACTTACCAATTTATCTACAACAGCAGGTGGTAGATTTTTAATAATTCTGTTGGTAATGCCATCTTTGCCCGGTGTTTTGTCTGGAGGCAAGTTGGACACTACTTCCAGAAACTCCAGTCGTGTAAATGGTGCAATTTCATCATTGCCTCCTCCATCCCGGAGGTAACGGCGAAGGTGGCGTTTGACTACTCTGATGTGCTTTTCATCTAGTGGTTCATTGATGGGTTGAAAGTTTGCTTCAAAAGCATCAGCTAGAGCTTCCGCTTTTTCAATTGGTTTACATAGTACTCTATTTTCAGTTTGCAGAGGAGGTATTTGCGATCTCTTCTTCAGCAACCATCTAGTTTCACTCCAGGCCGTATTGTCCTCAACTTTGAGCCTCAAAACTCTTGCTTCCCATTCCTTCTTTCTGTGTGTAATGATACGGGCTTTAATTTCTCTAATTAGTCTGTTGAGACTTCGCCTGTCTTCAGGTCGTCTGGTTTCATGCCATATCCGTGAGACTGTTTTTTTTCTGCAATAATTGCGAGAATGTCGGCCGGTAGCCCTTTCTGACGCTTACTGCCCTTTCTGATGGGTGGCTGATCCATCCGCAACCTTTTTGATGCATCTTGTGAGTTGTTGGAGGTCTGTTTCCAGATCTTCCGCGTCTGCTAGTTGTGTCACTTTATCTATAAGATGTGATCTAAAGTTCGGCCAGTTTATACTGCGGTAATCTCTTCTAGTTTCTTCATATTCTGTGGTTGCTAGGCTGGGTACTTCAAGAATCACCAGCTTGTGATCAGAAGATAGGCGATTGAGAGCCCTGGCAGTGGGTGTGGCAGGCATATCCCTCGTAATAGCTATATCTAAAACATCTCCACGTTGACGATGATTAAATGGCGTATGAGTCGATTCATTCGGTGCAATTACTTCGCAGCCATGGAGGTCGCAGGCCTGTAAGAGTCTTCTGCCGCTGATGTTTGTACATCTGTTGTGCCATGCCTGATGCTTGGCGTTGAGATCACCAGCAATAAGCAGTTTCCCACGGATTGATAATAATGTGTCAAGGTCATTTCCATCGATGTGCTGTCGCGGCGGATGATAGACAGCTGTGATGGTGATTGGTCCATTGCTGGTCTCAACAACCACGCCAATAGCTTCTATAGTCTTCATAGCTGGTATGAGGATCTTATAGTGCGAGATTGAGGACCGAACCAGTATAGCTGTGCCTCCACCAGCTGTTAGCCAATCTGCCCTGTACATTCTGTAATTACGTGCCGTAAATTTGAGACCAGGCTTGAGGTTGGTCTCGCATATTAAGCATATGTCGATTCCTTCTTGTTGTAGAAATTCAACTAATTCCCCCCTTTGCGGAAAAACTCCATTGGCATTCCATGTACAGAAAGCTAGATTGCTCAGTTGCCTATGTCTGTTCATGTTGGGTGTCGCTTGCTGTTGAGTTGGCGGTAGGTATTGAACGTACTAGGAGTTGGTCCATTAGTTTGTCCATGTTGCTATGCTTATCATTAAAGTCATAGTAGACTCTAGCATTTTAACTAAATTGCTTTGGTCAGCTGTTGGTAGGTTGTTGCTTGAGTTGTTGTTGGTTGAGACAACAGTGGAGAATGATTGCAACTCTTCTGTAGTATGTGACGGTAAGGCTGGCCAGTTCTCTGTATTGGTTGTTAGAGAAGGTGGCTCCATTGTTTGATCACCTCCTGACCGGCTATCGGGGTGATTATTATTAGCTGTAGTAGGAATCCTGACTCTCAGATGTTGTCGTGCTTCTTTTGCAGCAGGACAACCCTGGTAAGAGGCTACATGTCCTCCTCCACAGTTGACGCATTTGATGTTGCGAGCTTCTTTAGTCAGATCACAATTGCTTGTTGAGTGCTGTTGACCGCATTTCACACATCTGACTGGCATACTACAATACCGTTGTACATGTCCAAACGCTTGACAGCGATGACATTGTGGAGGTCCTTGATTTGCTCTCATTTTCTCCACAGAGATGGTGAGTCCAAGCATTCTTCTTATTTGGTAAATTTTTCTATTTTCAATCGTATCTGGTAGGATAGTGAGGAATAATGGCATCACAATGCCTGTTCCAGGCTTTTTCATTTGCACTACTGAGGTGATTTCATACCCCATATTAGTGAGTTCTGCCTTGATCTCTTCAACAGGAATTGTTCCAGGTATTCCACGCAGTACCACCTTCAGGTAATGGATTGGCTCCGGGTTGAAGGTGTAGTATGGTACTTCAGCTGCGGTGAGTTCTTCCATGGTAGCTTTATAGTCTTCCACACAGAAAGTATTTATTTTGTACTTGTCAACACCTTGAGGTTTTACATTGATACTTCTGATACACTTATCCTGGAGTCTTCTATATAGATCTGGGTATGAGCCCGAGTAAGTTATCATGAATGGTGGAATAGCTTTATTATGAGGTGGTAGACGAGTCTCAGTTTCTTGAGTACTGTTTTCCTCGTTCAGGTTGCTATATCTGTTGGAAATTTCCATGGCCTCAGAAGGTTGTGGCTGTCTGAGCCTAACTGGTTTCTTAGGACGAAGAAAATGTTGTTCTTCTTGGTCCTGTAACTGCTGTTGCTGCTCTTCATAGACCGATGTGTTCTGTGTGTTACAGGTGGAGTTTTTTTATTATCTAGTCTCTTGCTGGGAGCTTGCGGTGGAGTATCTGCAGTGTTCTTCTTCCTTTTGCTTCTGCTACTCTGCTGGGTCTGAGCAGGTGCATTTGTAACATTGTGTTCTGGATTCAGTGCTTCTGTCACATTCTGATCTGTGTTCAATGCTTCACTGTAAGCGGCTGTCACTGGAGGGTTTACATTTTGAGTGGTTTCATTTGTCAGACTCTGATCTGAAATGTTTGTCTTTTTCAGCTTTTCAGTGGAGGGAGCTGGAACGCTTGCACTGAAGACGATTTTTTCATTATTCCCTGCCTGCTCTTCTTTGGGAGATGACCAATGATCATGTGTTTATACAAAGGAAGATACTGCAGTACTCTGGGATTTGCTTCAGTTCTTCCTCGTTGAGTAGAATTCTCTGCAATATCTTTTGATCCGGCGAGGTTGCACGATTTTGCGGTTTTCATTGTTGAGGAATCCACTGTATCAATACCATTGTTGCTTTGCAGCTCACGAGCTGTTTCTAGTCTTCTTTCACTGCCAGTGTTTTTGGATGCGGCGAAGCTGCACGATTCTGTTGTATTTATTGTTGAGGAATTCACTGTTGCTAGATCTATTGTTTGTTCTCGTCTTGTTTCGCTGCCAGTAGGGTCGGAGCCTGCTGCATCAGGATACGGGCCGTATCCCTTTTCCGCCTGCGGGGGACTCTGGTGTTTCAGTTATGTCTGAAGAATTGCGTGGTGGAGAGGTTTTGCCCTCTGGCGACGAATTCTGTTCCCTGTCTGATGTTAAAGAAGAAACCAGTCTAGTAGGTCCGCTGGTCATTGTTGCCGAGTCATTTTGGAGCGGATACTGCAGATCACACGATCCGCGCGACGTTGCGGCGTTGTGGCTCATCTTAGCCTGGCGGGGGTGTTGCTCTGACCCTTTGTTGTCACCGTAAGGTTAGCCCAGGCCAGAAGCAACCCTAAAACTGACGCCAGGGGGTTCCTCTCCCAGCGGGAGAGGGCCGTGTGGCGGTAAAACCATACCGTCTCGGGCAGGGAGGGACCCTACAGTGGGAAATCCAGACTTCCGTACTCCGCGAGCGAGAAAATGAAAGCGGCGAACAAAGCACAAGAGCTCAAAGCAAAAATCGCATGCGTCGCTAACGAGCATCTGTATCTGTCGCGTCTTGTTGCGGCCAACTGTCAGTACAACGCTGGTGTATATCTACACCTGGTTCCGCAACCGACCAATCACAGTCACGGAATGGTTACGTCATTGGAGTCAGCCAATCGGACGTCGACAACGATCCTGGCTTACTTCTGTTCCGCTATTCAGTTCAGTTTTTGTTGTTTCTTTAGATACAACGGACCCGATGATGGCGGCAGGGCAAGTTGCCGAAAGCTTGTCGTTGGAAAATGTAATCCGGCGGCAAACCCGCTAAGAATTTGTATCAGTCAAATTGTTATTTGTCAGGGGATCTACAGATCATATCTCAGTTGATTAGTCATAATGGAATTAATATAAATATTAAAAAATACGCTTATTAGGTTACTACAATGCAACGTGTTTTATTCTTTTCTGTTGGATAGGGTATCATAGTGAAAGGCATAAACTTTAAATATCTTGCCATATTATTTAAAAGTCAGTTAGTAAGGAATCATTAAGTATTGAGTTAAGATTTTATGGTTGAAATTAGCTTAGAAAGTAATCAGTAACTGATATAATAATGAAACTATTTTATTATATATGTGTATGTTTTTCGTGTTCAAATGCTCAATAAGGACCATTTAGCAAGTGTTTCTTGCAAAACAATTTCATTTTCTGAAGCAGCTGCAATTTCATCTCCAAATCTACGTACATCTGTGTTTTCGATGTGAATGAATATCCCTGCATCACCTTGATAATTCACTATTTCCTTTGCTTTGTATTGAATTGAAAAGGTAAATGTATCAACCCTGCCTACTACTTTTTCAACCTTTGATTCTGCTGTACATTTTCTAAATTGTATTACTGCAGTTTGATTCTCGTATAGTTTCCTTATGATTTTGTGATTTTTCTACTTTGATCAACTTTTTTTTCTAGATTGAGAATGTACTGTTGTAATTAAAGATTACATAATTCTGTGAAGGCTTGTGTTTCCTTAAAGGTTTCTCAGTGACTATAAGAGTCAATATTTCTTCTCTTGGGTCTCTTCCATTTCTGAAACCAAACTGGTGATTAGTTAATTCTAGGTCAATCTTCTAATTGGACATTGGACTATTGATGTTAATATTGAAAATGCACCAGAAAACAAACTTAGTGCTGGAAAGTCTTCATATTTATGAGTAATTGCTTTCTTTAGTGTAGTAACCCTTACAAAAATCTTTGGGTGTTTTTCCTGTTTTGTAAATGTCAGTAATTGCTGTGTGCAAAAGGTCATTTAAGTTACTCCTTAAATCTTTTGTAAGCACAGGTAGATTTGTTCTGTCCCTGGGATTTTCCTCCATTTCAGCTGCTTTAATGTTTTATCAAATTCATTCTCCTAATTTACTTTGGTGCACATCTTTGTTCCATTCTAGTATTGATGATTAAATTCTTCACAACTGTATAAAACTGAAATGTATCCTCGCAGTGTTTTATACATATCTTCTTTGTCATACACAATTCTCCCATCAAAGTTTCATTTTTCGCCACTTTACTTTCTAGTGTAAGTGAAAAATATTTTCGCAATTAAGCAGTGGGAATGTGTACGGGCATTTTTAACAATTGAGAGAAACGAAAGGTATCAGGAATAAAGTGTTCAAGAGAATATAACCAAAGTTTAAAATGTTCGTTATTAATCCATAGAAATATACCCCTGATTGAAAAGAGAAAATATTTTTAAAAACAACTATAATTCATGAAAGTATGGAACTAAAAACTGCCTCTGATGATTAGTTGTTCATTTTGGCTGTTAAATTATTAAGTCTTGTAAAACATAGGTGCATTTAAATAGAAATTGTAACCACCAGTTAGCTAATCACTAGTATTATGATTTCTAAAAGTTGTGTTTGAATGTATTTCTGTAATATGTTATGACTATATATCAATATGACTATCTGTTCATATTCTAGAGGCTATTATGGCTGTCAATGTAACAGTCCCAATAACAAGCATCAAGTTCCTGTTACTTATCATGTAGAAAACCATACGGACGAGAAACTATTCTTATGGACCTGCTGCAGTAAGAGACTAAAATATAACTACACCAATGAGATAATTCACTATGATGAAGAGGCACCTGTGAGTGAAATGAATGAAAAACTGTTCATCGTTTTCTCATTGTCTCGAGAAGCATCAGAAAACATATCAAAGTGATTCTTCATTCTATAGTGGTTGTGCAAATACTTTTACGCATCAGGATCATCTGATAGGATATCCGACCATTCATTTGGTCAATCGTCCATTTTCCTATAAAATTTGTGATAAATCATTTACAGAGGCTAGACATCTTAAAAATAAAAGTCTGAATCATTCAAATGAACGAACATTTTTTTGTGACGTTTGTCTAAAATCCTTTACACGATCTTCATATCTTAAAACCCACCAAAGAGTTCATTCAGGTGAACGACCATTCACTTGTAAGGTATGTAGGAAATCGTTTACACAGTCTGGGAGTCTTATAAGGCACAAGCGCACTCATTTAGGAGAGCGACCATTTTCTTGTGAAGTTTGTGGAAAATCATTTACAGAGGTTTGGAATCTTAGAAAGCATAAGCAGATTCATTTAGGTGAACGAACATTTTCTTGTGAAGTTTGTCGAAAATCCTTTATACGATCTTTGGATCTGAAAATCCACCAGAGGGTTCATTCTGGTGAACGACCATTCTCTTGTAAGGTTTGTAGGAAATCGTTTACACAATGTGGGGGTCTTTCGAAGCACAAACGGATTCATTTAGGTGAAAGATCATTTTCTTGTGAACTTTGTCGAAAATCCTTTACACAATCTTGGGATCTTCAAATCCACAAGAGGGTTCATTCAGGTGAACAACCATTCGCTTGCAATGTTTGTAGAAAATCGTTTTCACAGTCTGGGAGTCTTATAAGGCACAAGCGCACTCATTTAGGAGAGTGACCATTTTCTTGTGAAGTTTGTGGAAAATCATTTACAGAGGTTTGGAATCTTAAAGCCCATAAGCAGATTCATTTAGGTGAACGAACATTTTCTTGTGAAGTTTGTCGAAAATCCTTTATACGATATTTGAATCTGAAAATCCACCAGAGGGTTCATTCTGGTGAACGACCATTCTCTTGTAAGGTTTGTGATAAATCGTTTACACAATCTGGGGGTCTTTTGAAGCACAAACGGATTAATTTAGGTGAAAGATCATTTTCTTGTGAACTTTGTCGAAAATCTTTTACACAATCTTGGGATCTTCAAATCCACAAGAGCGCTCATTCAGGTGAACAACCATTCTCTTGTAAGGTTTGTGATGAATCGTTTACGCGGTCTGGGAGTCTTATAAAGCACAAACGGATTCATTTAGGTAAGTGATCATTTTCTTGTGAACTATGTGGAAATTCTTTTACAGATTCTGGGAGTCTTATTAAGCACAAGCTGATTAATTTAGGTGAAAGACCATTTCCTTATGATGTTTGTAAAAAGTCTTTTACACAATCTGGGAAATACCTGAGGATTTATTTGGGCGACTCCTCATTTAATTGAAAGTTTTTTTAAAATAAAATCTTGACATCTTAAGATTCAGAAGCATATTTATTTAGGTAAATGCCAATTATATTGTGATTTTTTGGGATAATTTTTCACACAATTTAGACATCTTAAAAAGAGCAAGCAGGCTCATTCAGGTTAACAGTAATTTGTTTGTATATGATCTGGGGGTCTTAAGTAGCACATGCTATTACAGTTACATAAATGGTTATTTTCATGTGAAGGTTGCGAGACACCTTTTATAAAATCTGGGCATTTTAAGTAGTTCATTTGAATCTTTTAGGTGAAAGGCTAATCCCTTGTGAGGTTTTTGGAAAATCTTTTAAACTCTCTGGGATTCCTGCAAGGAAAAGAGTGTTCATTATAGTGAAGGCTCATTTTCGTTTGAGGATAATTGAAAATCTTTTAAGCACTGTGTGACTTGTAAGCAATGGAAGGAATTATTTAGTGAGAAACCTATATTGTTGGGAACGTTGTGCATAACCATTTACAAATTTTGAAACATTATGACACAAGTTATATAGTTAATGTAGTCCATCTCCTTATCTCATTATACCAGAGGATGATGCATTTCATAACAAGTAGCCATACAGAAATATAACTGCATAGAACCCATTGTTCTCTATATTACAAAAATTTGTCATTTACAGATCACCTGATTGTAATTGTTTTAATGTTAATAATGTTATTCGAAACACTTCATAACACATTTAACTTTTACATGTATAAATACTATTAGATTATCAAATCATTACTGTGAAATCTGTGATTTAATGATTTGGTAATTTTTTAATTTTTAAATAACCATTTAACTCCTCTTATAATTGTATGTCCTTAATTTTTATGTTTATATTCTTAATGCTGTATAAATTACTAATTCTTTTTTATTTAATTTGATAGCTATGTTGTGGTCCTACAATATAAATACTGACTCCTATGTATGTATAATTGGTAAATGTGTGTGTATTCATAATTATATATAAATATACAGCACTCAGTATTATATATCTTGACTGTATGACCAACAGACCAAGTGTCAATAATTTTTTTCTAAAAACCCCTAAAAGGCAAAAATAGTTTGAGATAGGTAAACGCCCATTTTCTTGTGAAGTTTGTGCAATGTTTTTTGTATAGTCTAGGAAGTGTCACAAGAGACATTTAGCACAGCTCCTATTTTGTTGTAAATTTTGTAGAAAATCTTTTATGCTATTTGGAACACTTGAAGTGCAAGAGTGTACATTAAACTTATTAATTTATCACATTGAGATGCTCTAATATAATATATAAAAGGACAAGAATATTGGTAGCATTCACAAATGGATATCGATATGGTCGTTATGGTGCAACCTTCTAAGAAGGAAGTTGTATCAGAACAATATCTAGAGATTGTCCATCATGTTTCCACAGTATGGGAAGGCGCCAAACAGTCAGGAGAATCCTGAAGTCCGCACTTGAAGATAATGGGTTTGCATTTGTCTTGGCCACTTACTAGGCAGTTTAGCTTTACCCACTAGTCCCTATTCAGAAGGACTTTCAATATCTTGATCTTTCACAAATGCATATTTGTAGCTATTTTTCTTTGATATATTTGTTGATTTATAACTAATTGAAGAATAGGTCAACTAGGAATCTCGTGGAATGGGAGATCCTGTGGATGGTCAGGATGAAGTAACTGTATCCACTTTTGTGCCATTGCAGCTTGACGTCTAAATTCAGGTGGTGGTTTGATAGTGGTGACATATAACCAAGTGACTGGGATGGCTTTGGTGTACCAGTTATTACTCTGGTAAACTCGTTGAAATGAACATCGATTTTTCTAGTGTGAACACTGCTTCGATACCCTCGACCGCAGGATTCAGCTATAGGGTAAACCTTTGTGAGGGCGGATCAGTTATCCACGAAGCTTCTTCATAATACTGCTCCATGTTTAAGTTTCTGACCTGTGTTTCCATTTTTTTAATGTTAAGGGATGGTCTGAGATAATGCGAAAATATTTAAGGTTGAAATTGTGTTTCACTCTTTGTTGGAAATGATTATTTTGAGCTGCTGATGTGCTATTTTATTATTCAAATCGAAAGCGCATACTTCTGTCATCATTGGCTGCAGAAAAAGTTTCCATTTCATATAGCTTGAATTCAAGGATTCAAAATCACCTAAGAGAATGCTTTCCCCATCCTCTAGTGCAATAGCGCATCGATAACTAGGTCGTCAGCGTAGCAGAATTGGTTAAGTACTGTTTGAAGAATGTCACTGGTGTACAAGTTGAAGAGTAATGGACCTAGTACTGACCCTTGAGGTAGTTCACGTTTTATGGTAAATGACTCTTATGTCTTTTGACCTTTAAATATAGGTTTGTCAGCATGTGCTTTAGAAGTGATGTTAGTTTCCTACATGGTAAATGCTTTTGTTGATGAAGTAATATGTCCAACCAAATCATATCACATGCTGCTGTTTGATAAAAGCTACTGATGTGTTTCTCTTGAAATCATATCTTAATGTATGATGTTAGTGGAAATACTTGCTCACAGCAGCTCCATTTTAATCAGATACGTGCCTGGTACTTTGGTGATATATAATTCATCATTCTCTGAATACCGTTGACGATGAGGGTATTCTAGCAGCTTAAGGGAAAAACTGAGTATAGCAATGGGTCGATAGCTAGATGGGTTATCTGCTCGTTTGCCACATATGAGGATCGTTATGATGTGAGCAGTGGCCTTAGCTAGGTTAACAAGGGCCCCAGCGCAAAAAAAAATATTTTGACCCCTATATATATATATATATCGTACATATTGACACCGTTTATGATGACAAATATGATATTCAATTTAACAAAGGAACATTTTTGATGAAATAAGTTTTTTATAACAATAAAAATGATAAACAGAGATATGTTTCGGAAGAAGTTAATGACAAGTGGGACAAGCCGAGACGAACACTCCAATGGAAGACGCGGTACACTCTGGACAGAGGAGCGCAAACAGGCGCATTCAAAACGAATGAAGGAGTTGTGGGCCCAAAAGAAGAAGAAACTCGATGCCAAATGCAAAAATGCTTAACGTGGTGCTAGTTGGCCTCAACGAATAAATAATAAAATTGACAATGACAATATTATTAGTACTGATAATAGCAAAGACATTTAAAGTTTGATTGTTTTGACGTAGTTAAAGGTGCATATATGTTTTTCTTTTTAGCGCTTAGGAGAATGATATTGTAGAAAAAACTGAAAGGAATAAATGGGACCTGACCATATTGTGTGTTTACTTATTTCATTAATCAAATTCACTTATTCTACAGAATCATTGTATGAAAGAGGAATATCTTCAGAGAGGAGTTTCTTCAACCTACCCACTGGCGGGGAAACACATAAATTTCATGTGGGCAAGATATTTTTTGTGAGTCCACATGGTAGCGCAACGGATCGGAATATAAAACGAAACTTTAATGGAATCACTCAATTTTTTATTCATAATTGTAATCGTCTTCACTGTAATTAATATTATTTAGTAATGTCTAACAGTAAAGTATTTAATATCATGCTTTTAGCCTTCCTGAATTCCAAAATCACTGTTCCATAATCCAGCTTAGATGATATATCTGATTCAGTTGATAAAATTGCTGAAACTTTTTGATGACCAATTGCACTTCATAAATACTTTTTTTTTATTAATTTTAATTTTGAAATTCTCCTTTCATCACGAATTTACTTACTTCTATTGTTAACAAAATTCGAATGAAAATATAAATATCTGGCTAAAAATTCCTTTTAATTTACTTCTTGTCATGTTTTGCAGCAATTGTTTTACATCTTTAAACAATCTTGAATCATTGTTCATAATTCGTCATATAACTCATAAGGTTGTAAATCATTACTCTAAGTTAATCGCAGGACTATGTGCATATCCTTGTAGTTTATTTTTTATGTTCTTTCGGAATGTTTTTGAAGTCGCTTAAGTCATAAAGAAAACCGGAATTTTTAAAGAATTTTAATGCCTTTGACAGATCATAACTGATCTTTTCAATGAAGTGACGAGCATCAGACAAGCATAGTCTGTATACTTTGATGCAGTCATAAAATTAGGCATGTGTTCAAGAGTAATGCTATATTGGATATGTACAGATTTATGTAATTTGCTTACGTATTTACTACTTGATAATACTCGTATATCACACCGTTATATTGTCATACCATATGATACACTAGCGGAAATTGAACATACAATATCCAGGTAGGAATGGTGGACTGTTATGAAACTTTGCAAGGTCATACCACAGTATGTGGACGGTCATTTAATAATATTTGGGAATCGCTTCATGTTTAATTACATCAATGTGATCAATTGATTTGGAATGTCGTGGCTTAGATAATTGTGTGCAAGTTGTTTGTCATTAATGCATTTATATTTAAACATCAATTTTTTAAAAAAAAAATCTATAAACTTACCAGAATTCCTTCGGTCGTCACTAATCTTGAGAGATTGTCTGTGAACTACAAATGACAGGTTATGAGAGGCTAAGAAATTAAATGTATTAGTCTTCCGTTATTCTGGCCAACTGTTTTTCATGCTTTATTACTTTTTCTAATATCATCTAATGTGCTCTTTGGTATTTTCATGCCATTGTAAAAAGCTACTTAAGCGTTTACAGTCATAGCACCTTCCCTGTACCATCTGGATAATCTGAACACTTTGTTGTGGAATGTTTTTATTCCAGTAATCTACTGCGGCTAGTGTGGCTTCAAGTGTTACTAAAGGTAGTGAATTAATTCTATAAATTAATAAGCATCACTCTAATTTCAATGATCCGGTTCGTTGGATATTTGTAGAGTGTCGTAGCATTGGTTTAATTTATTATTATTGTATAAAGCCTAATTAACCGCAGATAAAGACTGACTCCGTGGTATTTTACTGATTGCTTGTGCGAATTCAACGGTTTGCTATTTTGCATGATGTCCTTCTGAAGCTGGCTCTTTGATCTTCTTAATGTAAACACTTTTGTCTGGCTAATCTTTAAATATATGCGCTATAGGTTAATTGTGTTATTACCTAGCTTTGTGCGTGAGCGCTAATGGTCTAGCCTCGCATTCGAAAGGACGCGAGTCGTATCCCTGCCTGGGCATTATTAGATGGGTCATGGTTTTAATACATATAATAAATAACTAGTCCATGATTCAGTTTCAAATTTTAAGTTGTTTTATTGCTAGTAAGACATCGGAATTCAAGATACAGTACGCATATAAACACCTACTCCAGCGATTACATACAACACTCTTTCTAAAGACAATATTGCCATACACTGTAATACCATGGAGGAAGGGAATATATGGAGACGAAATAACGCTAAATCTGCGAAACCTCATAAAAACTCGTCTCCTACTGCGCATGCGTGGTGGCCATAGGAATAACTCCAAAACATTGTGCTGTTTGCACCGTGTCTGCTGCTGAGAATATTTCATTTTCTTATATTCTGTTTTTTCTATAATGCCATGCTGTGTTGCATTCGGATGCACTAACAGACAAGATAGGAAACAACCTGGAAAACGTTTCATCATTAAGTCACATTGTAATTTTTGTTCTTGAAGTGCCTGATAGGTAACTGCAATATTAGGGCCAATCATTGTAAATTTATTCATTTCTCTCAACAGGATAGTGACGTTCTCAAATATTTGTTGGTGTAGTGTAGACTAGGGCTGTTGCGGATGTCATCTTTGTGGAAGCGGATGCGGATATGCAGTGCTTTACTTCCGCGGATGTGGAAAAATAAATTTATAATTATTTAGATTTTAATATTTTATCAAAAATTAATTTATAACCATTCTTCTTTTCATAAGTAAATTTTATTTCCATATGATACTGCCATATTGATTTACGCGTATTTTTGCTTTATCTTCCAACAACAACAAATATAAGATGATTTTACAAGTGAATTACATTATTTACATAATTACCGGGCCGTCTAAGAACCAGTCATTGTCATATGAACTTTGCGGATTTTGTTGCTAGACTAATTCAAGCACAAGGCAACTCCGCAAAGCATCTCCGCGCTCGATTTTTTTTTATATATATAACTATGCGCCTAGTCGACGTTGAGGTTATTAGAGGCGGGAAAAGATCGGGGCTACGAACTGGAAAGAATTCAGCAATGATCTTTTAAAGGAAGCATTCACCTGGAGTGATTTGGGGAACCCATGGAAAACCCAAATCTGGATTCCCTGACGGGGATTCGAGCCGAAGTCCTCCCGAATGCGAGGCCAGGCCGTTACCGCCTATCCGTTCCGTGCTCGCCACCCACCTTCCCACCGCTCTAGTGGCGCATTCACATTACAACTTGTAGAACTTATGAGATATGATTTTTGATAAAAAAACTCTTGATGGTCCGTGAAAGCGGTTACAGGAATACAAGGAATACATGTAGGAGGTGTTATATGTATTTGGACTCCCTGCCAACCAAAAAGGGTCCTTGCTGTCCAATAAGCTATAGATATTGTAGGAAGCTATTGGAGTAAACATCCTACAAGTGTGCGATAGGGACAAATGGTGTGCCGCGGCAAAGTATGACTAGAATGGATTGCTTGGAACATATAGAGAAACATGAATGGTTGAGCGCATCCTACGGTAGTTCTACACGGATGTCCTATTAGTTGGACCATGGCTACTCCGCTTTAAGGTCGAGTCACAATAGACCGTACCGAGCCCGCACCGCACCGACACTGGGACGATTAAAATTTGCAGATGTATGTTTTCACGCGAAAGTTTCACACTTGCGGATGCGGATATCCGTTACATCCCTAGTATAGACAATCAGCATAAGGCTAACCTTATTGTAAACAAGTGTTGCAAGTCTAATTTTAGCGGGTCAAGTGTACATCGCGATACAGTGAATATGGTATTCTGCATGCTTTAGTCCAGTTAAGTTTACACTGAAAGTGTACAATGAAGTTAATTGTGATAATTTGTGCTGTGCGAACTATGAAACGTGATGAAGCAAACGTTGTTGTTACCAGAAATTTAGTTCGCGATGCATTTCATGTGTTTAGGTGTGCCTACGTAATTTGATTTTGTAGCGACAATATTAACGGAAATGAGGGTAGGGTGAAATGCAGTCTGTACCACAAGTGTCAAACAATTTATTATTAGTTAGTAATTTCATAAGCACCATGATATGTGTTTCGCGTATCGCAATCTATACTACTTCCATTTAAGTTTCTGACTTTTGGTGACAGCATATCTCGAGAACTAAACGAGATATCGAAAATTTTTATTGTTTACTTTTAATTTCTCTCGTCGTGTTATATAAGAATCTATTATCAAATTTGACTTTGGGGGTATTTTTCTTATGAATTTCAACCTGAAACACCTCACTTTTGAGACAGTATATCTCGAGAACTAAGTGATATTTTGAAAAATTTTACCCTTTATATTCGGTTTGAATCGTCGTGTTCCATAAGAATCTAACACCAAATTTGACCATCGGGATATCTTTCTTCCGCATTTCAACATGAGACAGCTCACTTTTGAATACAGTATATCTCGAGAACTAAGCAGGATATCAAAAACAAATTATTCGTCATATTTGGTCTATCCCGTCGAGTTACATAATAATCCATCATCAAATTGCAGTGTCACGGTTGTCGTATGATTCCCTTGAGGTTTTTGTGCCTATTCCCCCATGTTTTCTACGGCCGACTAATATGGCGACCTCCCCACCCTACTTCTCTCTACCTGGCTCCACTCTAGTGCGTGGTGAAGGTCCGTTGAGTTGTCTAAATGTATTCCTTACTCCATGTGTAAAACAATTCGTTCAACAAGTAAGGGACTAAACCCACATCTGACAAAATTTTCACTAATAAAACTGTATAACCGTGTGTGAGCCTGGATAAATCAACTGCAATACATTACGGCCGCCACTTTTCTTTTATATTCCTTATGAAAGAAAAGGTTACTATGAAAAATATGCCCTGTTCACTATAAGAAAAAATTTAAATATATTTTCAGTCACATTTAAAAGTCACAATTACAGTTGAAATGGCTAAATCGGACAGATCATCTCAAAAAATTTTAAGTTATGAAGAGGAATAACCACCAGACTAAACCCCATTAATTAAGTATCAAAATTTAGTCGTCACTGTTTACATTTTGCTCATACGAAATATTCTGTCATCGTAGTCTGTACTGCATCCAGGGTCACTTCCGGTAACCACTCTCGCAGACCTACGCGATCGCCACCGAGCGGTTTTATCGAAACTATCTAACACATTGCTGGCCTTGAGACATAACATACAAGTGAAGTCGGATTACCTCAGCTTGGCGTTATATACCTTTCGCCACTTAGCGTCTGTAGCATCTCGCCATCCAAAATAGTCTATCAAAATCTTGTGATCCCCAGTGTTCAGAATTTTAAAGTGTACAGTATGTGGTATGTTGTTTTGTCGAGTTTATGATGACTTTAGCCCTAAATTTACTCAGTTTATTGTAAAAAAAATTAAATGTGTGTGCGTAATAGTAACTGACTTCCTGAACAATGTCGGTAAATCCCCTTGTTGGCATTTAGTTTTCACAATTTTAGAAATTACCGCTGAATTATAAATTATCGCGTTCATACCCCTGTCATTTTGTTCCATGATTGCGCCTGATTTAAAAAACTGTAACTTTTATTATTATCGGTCGTGTATTATGGAAGTTATTAACCTCACAAAAACGGAGGTGATAGCCACCTGACGAACATGTTAAAAAGAACTAGTATCTTGTTTATTATTATTAATTACTGCTTATTTAGACTGGATTTTTCTTTTATTTCCTTATATGTTTTATGTTATTCTGTTCGCTGAAGTCGTCTTACTTGTTCACAGTTTAATTTTGAAAGTAGCCACGTTTTTTATACGACTTCATAACTTGAAAACTGATCTAATGTTCGTTATAATGGGTGGAATGCTTTAAAACTTATATATGTTATCCAGTGTTCTTTATTATTACCGGTACATAAAATTTATTTATTAGCTCAGGAAATTATCGAAAACGTGTTGTTATGTGGTGCTGAAAATGCAAGTGTGTCCAACGAAGTTTTAAAATTGTATTTACTTTATTTATACTGTCTGAAACTGTTGGATTTTGGTGTATTTTACTTTCTTTTGGTTCATTATTTTTATAAAAATTGTTTACTGCATCGAAAAGTGTTGAGAATTAGCCCAAAATCAGCTGGTTACAATTTGGATAACTAAGGATTTCCCTGTTTAGGTAAGTTTACAAGCTGTTTACTACTATTAACTGTTTATTTAGGGCTTGTATTATGTGCTGAATTACTTTTTTGCTTTTAAATTGCAGTATGTTCTGAGATATAATGCAGTTTCTGCTTCTGCATGAATCGCGTCTCCCATATCCTGTAGTTACGAAATGAATAATTTTACGATTTCTGAAAGGCTTACCCTTTCCCTTGTGCCCTGTAGCTAAGAAAGGTAGCATTTAACCAGATTCTAAGGTGCTTACAAACGTAAAATTTGTCCAAAATACTGTCTCTGAGATTCTGCTGGTGGCTTTATATAAGTTCCATCGAAAGTTTTAGGACACTACAAAGGCTTCCGACAGATATTTCTCGAACATTAACAATACTTAAACAATTGAAAACATACTGAAAACAATCAGAATTAATACACAATCATTTACAATCACTAAAAATGCTTAGAAATGAAAATTAAAGATGCTTAAATACAAAATTATCTATATAAATCATCTTTAATTGTAGTAAATCGTCATTTAAACGTTGTAGCTTGCCTTAATACCTGAAATTACAAACATTTAACCAAATCTGTGTCATAGTTCTGTTCTTAACCATATTTTTTGGTATTTCCATAGTTTTTTTTTTTTTTTTTTCATCAAACAAAAGCTATTTGCACCGATTTACACTAAACTTCCAGACAAATATGCAAAATCAGGTTCAATCCAAACTCTAGCTTGTTACAAATACTACATAAAACACAATTCCATTTAAAGTCTAGGTTTGAGGACTGTTACAACTCCTCTCCAGGATTCACTTAATTTTACATAGTTACAATTGATTGAATCCATCATGAAGTTAAGCAGGTAGTATGCACACATAGTGCCAACATGAACAGATCAGAATTAATCAACCATAATAGCGTTTACAATTGTACAATCCAGATGTAAAAGCCTACATCGCATATAACATCTGTATATAGTTAAGTTATTCCGGTTGCAATGAATAATTGTCAATTTGCATATCCAATCATTTTCTTGGTTACTGTTTTACAAAAGAAACGTTCAATTCCATCACCTTAAGTCAAAAATACAAGTCATTTATCCACTAGAAGTTACACACTTGCTGTCTGCTTGTTAATGAAAACAGTTTGTTTACATTTTACAACTGATCATTTGTCACAACAATGCAGCCAGTACCAAAATCATGAAAACACCAAATCTCTAGAAAGAACGGTTACAACTTGATTTATACACTTGAATTATTACATTTTTAAACATTTTTTATCATTGTAACTACTATTTTAACTGAAGTACACAAACAAACTATCAATATACATCTATTGAAACGAAATTATTTACAAAATCAGGTATTTAATGGTGATCACCCCTCCCCAAAACACGCATTCCAACAACTAATTCACATAAAAATAGCAGACATTAGGGCATCCCTCCCCAGACTTTGGCAAAGG
>JARYHS010008289.1:0-10496 GCA_031002005.1 Vandiemenella viatica
GGTTAATTGACCATTATTTTTTACTTAAATGACAATCAGAATATACGAGTATACGATTTATTCTAAGACTTGCCAAACCCAAAAGAAGTGTGAGGGAAATATTGGCTCTTGTCTATTTGTAAATTGGTTAAAGCAACACATTTAAGACGTAGTATATAGGCCTGTAATGGGCAAGTCACCAGATATTTTTTTTTAAAAAATAAACGATTTATAACAGCGAGAGAAGCCATTCTGTTTTACAAAGTGAATACATACTGTTAAGTGTAGACTTGGCTCCTATCAAGATCTCATATGTTTTTGTGTAAACAACCGCGAGGCTTAACATAGCTTTGTAAGAATTGTATTTGGGGGATCCTGATTTTACCAGAATGAAAAAACTACAAAAAATAAAAAATAATTACAAAAGGACATTATTTTTATTTTGAGCAAAGTCCAAAAATTTCCCTTCTGTTCCGCAGTAGTTGTTTTCCTTGTCAATTACACTACCGATCGGCCGAAAGAAACAAACTATTTTGAACAAGAGGGAACCCCGACGGACTGACACACAGGTTTCAGTCCTAGAGCTTGTTGTTAATATACCGCTGTGGCTACCTAAGAAGCTGGTTAACATATGGAATTACGAAAGTTGTGGCAGTCAGTGTACTAGCGGTGGAACAGCGGTATCCTGTGACCGAAAGAAACGATTATATATATATATATATATAAGTGGCTCAGGGCTACTGTGCACGTCACATGATAAACTGTACTCCAGTCTTACCAAGTAACACCACAGGACTACCAAGCGTTAGAACAGTAAGGCTGGCCGTCTTGCCAACGAGTAATCGCGCGATAGATGCTCGTGCGTGTACGCCTGTATACGCGCGAACAGATCGCTCAAGTCTAAACACAGGGAATGTATTGTGACTCCGTCCATTGTGAGCGCTTGAGTCGCGCGAACATACGCGTGGACGATGAGATCCGAAATCGTTTGGAATTGGCCGCGTGAATACGCGCTTCACGCGATGGATATTGAGAATTCACGAGTATAAAATAAACAATTCACCTGTTGACAGGGTTGATTCCGTGAAGTATCTGGGGGTGATAGTACAAAGCAACATGAAATTGGACATGCACATAACTTCCGTCGTAGGCAAGGCAAATTCTAAATTGCGATTCATAGGTCGTATTTTGAGGAATTGTAATGCTCTAACAAAAGAGATAGCGTACAAAACACTAGTGCGTCCGCATGTGGATTACTGTTGTGGGGTTTGGGATCCGTATCGCAAGGTTCTGATTGACTCAGTTGAGAGGGTACAGAGGAAAGCCGCTAGATTCGTGACTTGTTGTTACAGCCCTTATGAAAGCGTCACAGAATTGATAAATAGATTGGGCTGGGATAGTTTGGAAGACAAACGACGTAGCTTGCGTTCGAATTTACTGGAGAATATGCGAAAAAATTTAAATTTCGAGTGCAATGAAATACTTCTTCCGCCAACCTATTTAGGTCGCAATGACCGGAGGGATAAGATTAGAGAAATAAGATGCCGTACTGATGCTTATATGTATTCCTTCTTTCCTCGCACTATGCGGGATTGGAATGGGCGGATTTAGGATTGGTTCTTAGCACCCTCTGCCACCCACAATGTTTGTGATTTGCAGAGTATGGTTGTAGATGTAAGATGTAGAATGTGCAGACGCCAACGATCTTTTTGGAGCTCCAACAATCACGGAATCGAACAAAAACAACGAAATTTACACAAAATTACTTGAAATAATTAGAAAGGATATTTGCGTTTATTTTCTTAATTTTTTTTTTTTTTTTTTTTTTTTTTGCTGTCGTCAGTCTTTCGACTGGTTTGATGCAATCCTCCATCCTTTCCTATCCTGTGCTAACCTCTTCATTTCTACATACCCCTTACAGCCCACGTCCTCAATTATCTGTTTCATATATTCTAATCTCTGTCTTCCTCTACAGTTCTTACCTTCAACTGTTCCCTCCACTAACAAATTAACCAATCCAGCATGTCTCAAAATATGACCTACCAGCCTGTCTCTTCTTTCCGTAAGCTTCTTCAACAAACTTCTTTTCTCACCCATCATTTCCAAAACTCGTTCATTTCTTACTTTGTCTGTCCACTTAATTTTCAGCATTCTTCTGTAGCACCACATTTCGAATGCTTCAATTTTCTTTATTTCCGGTATTCCTAAAGTCCATGTTTCGCTACCATAAAGTGCTGTGCTCCACACAAAGAGTTTTAAAAAGTTCTTTCTAATTCCTAGATCAATATTTGAAACTAAAAGATTTCTCTTTTTCTTAAATAAATAAATAAATAAAATACAGGTGTATTCGAGCGAACATTTTTAGCGAGAATACGCGTCCACTGGACGGCCAGCATAACAAGACTCTACCGGGTTCTCTTTATATCCTAAGTAAGCGCATTGCCTGCTAGAAGCAATTTACGTTTCGTTGACTGCATTTTTGTGACTCTAACTATCATTTTGGATGAATGGGATTCACGGGAAAACCATAGCTTGGATTAAGATGGCGTTTTACAGCCAATCGTCCTGGGTTAAAGTAGATATGTTTCAATCTTATATGAACTCTAAAAGCTGAAAAATATAAACAACAATTGTTCACAATTTAGTATCCTTCTTTTCTTCAACCTGATTCATACAAACATACAGATTTTGGTGCACTTTCGATTAATGTACAGTCCCTAAAGGCCCGTTCGAACTACGCTAGTAATTTAGTTGATTGGCGAGTGATTTAGTAACTAAACATGTGTGAACAATGAAAATTTAGTCGAGCAGTTTACCCAGTAATTTAGTAGAGTCGATCGGTTTTGTTCTACTAAATCGGGCGAGTCGCACCCCCCACCACCCACCACAGCCCACTGGCTCATCGGCTAAACAAGTCTGAACCTATTGTCTTAGTCGAGTTCATTAGCTGCCGCAAAAATGTCGTTTCGCTGGAGCGAAGAACTTTAAAATTTGTTTCTAAATATGTAGAACATGAATGCTTGTAGAACATTTAAGTCCCCACACTATAAAAACAAACAAAGGAAGCAATCTGCACGCGAGGATTTGGAAAATAAATAAACACACCTGGATTTGGTGAGAAGAAAATTGAAAATTAAAAACATCTGCTTAGTGCACAATTTTATTAATTACTTTATTACAATAGCATGTAGATTATACAATAAGATATTATTCCTATTGTTATTACAAGTACTACCTAAAGCGATGAACATTTTTTTTGAACTAGCTACTCGCAGAAGTTAAAAAAACTCCAAAAATTTAGGCGCAGGTACTGAAATAGTTTACATTCCTTCAGTAAAATAATTCAGTTTACTGGATGCATCTATGAAATATTACTTTAATTCCTTTAATGCTTCATACATTCCTTCACACTGCGCTGTGATGGATTAGGAAATACCCCATTTTCCGTGTATAAATACGAGGTATAAGTGTCTTTAAACCGCATCCCGTGGTAATAAAGTAGAGAACTGCCAGTAATTTAGTAATTTCCGGAATTGCACTTCTTAAATAGGTATCTTCACGTTGGATTTGAGACCATTTTCATTAACACAACTTTTGGACATTCTCAGATTATTCTTGGATATCTTCTAATGCTAATTCCTTCAGAAAACAATTTATAGCTCCTAGTTCATCCCTCCTATTAACCCATTTTCGTACCCATTGCTTTTTTTTTTATTTATCGCATAAACTTCATCCATCTCTTGTAAAATAGCGCTTAACATAAGCTCTATCAGCTCATTCATTTCATTGCGATGCAGCCTGCTGGCAAAATACCACGAAGCTTGGGTACTGTACTCGACCGTAGTGCGAACGATTTTTGGTCAGTAGCGAGTAGTTTAGCTACTAAACTGCTCGCCACTCGACTAAATTACTAGCGTAGTGCGAACGAGTTATTAGGTCGCGTTTACATGGTGCGAGTAGTCTGGAACGAGTGTACTGTCTTGGTGCGCGCGCAGCACTGGATAGTCCACTCTCCTCAGCTACAAGACAGACAGTTGACTGAGGATAGTGGACTCGGTTCACGACCAACTTTTGGCGTGCAAGTTCAACAAACAAGATGGCGAAAACTGACAAGTCGCGTAAGGGGAGTGAGGCAGGGCAATTAAAATCCTTAGAACTGCATGAATGTGAGTAAATTCTGTGGAATTTTAAGAATAAAAATTATAAGAACAAGGATTTTAGAGCCTCTGCTATCAAAAAATTACTTCATAACAGTGTCATATTTTATGAATGGACAAAAATATTTCGCAACAGCACTTCAAATTGAGATACAGTTAGTCTTAAATGATATAGCTCACTACATTTTCACTTGCAACTTCATTCAAAAAACATCGCTGAGGCGTTTAAAATGTTTCTTTTTATTTACACTATTTTAACCAAATTCTACGTTTTATTTTGTTATTCTTTATATCATTCAACGTTATCATCAACAAATTAGCTATGATGTTGGTTCCCTCTTGTAATATGGACATACTTCCAAGAAGATCACAACGTAGAACTAGAGAACTGTCTTAACAATGGGCTGTCTTAAAATTATTACTGGCATGCTAGTTCACTCTTTTCCCCACCACCGACGCTCTAGCCAATTATCGTTCCAGTCAACTCGCATCCTGTAAACGCGGCCTTAGACCTAGACATTAAAAAAAAATGCTTTATTGTAAAGTAAATTTCAAATAAATACTTCAACAGATAGATGACCATTTTTATTTGAACGCCAAACACACTAAAACTACTTGTCAGCTTTAGTTCCTTCTGGCAGTAGAAATCTATATAGTGAGTTAACTCGTATTAGCTTTTTCCTTTCTCGCTGGCGGTATGCTAATTGTTACATCATTGGTTTTAGTCTGTCACACAGAGCTCATGGTTTCAGCGATTAGGTTGTGGCTAGCGAAGTGATATATCAACAGTATTTGTCGATCTGCGACGATTGATTCGTTTGGCTAATGCTGAGATAAGTAAACATTTGTTAGATTATTAAAAAAAAAAAAAAAAAAGAAAGAAACGGGGTCAGCGACTGGATTAGACGAATAGATAAGCGCAGGCCTCTACGTTTCTTCTAATGGAACTAGGATCAACTAGGCTACAGAAAGCGGTTAACTGGAGGATAGTTTGATAACTTATTTGAAGTGGTCAACGTATGAAACAGGTACAATGAGGAGAGGTGCGATTCCATGTAAGACCAAAACAGAAATTAACTTGTTTTACATCACAAATGGAGTACTTATTCAGAGCTAAATTACTTTCTGTATGCATCCTAAATATTCTTATTTTTTCCTCCTGAAATATCCGCCAGATGGAATGATCAATCCAGTGTCATTCAATTAAATAAATAATATACTCAAACGATTTTTTGCGCATTCTTGTTAATTTATTTATTGTTACTGGTGTGCAACCATCCTTCAGATAGGCTTAAAAGAACAAAATAAAAAAATCAACCATTTGGTCACATTTCCTTCCCGGTTTTCCATGATGACAAAAAATTAAAAAAAAAACATGGAACAAACCAAAAAACTGTGAACGCTACTTCTGACAACAATAAAAAGTTGCTATTGAGCTCTCAGACGAGGCGACTGGGTCGCGTGACGGCCACAATCGCGCGCTACTAGCGATGAGAATTGAACATGTTTAAATCGAATCGCTGCTATTTTTGATAGCTACTACAGTGGTAGTCACGAAATTAGTCCTCTGAAGGTCACTGAATATCCGAACAGTGTTGCAAATCAGCAAACAAATCAACTTTCACTAATGAGTGCGAAAAAATTTCTGAAACATAATACTTAACATGCGGAACAAGGTGATGTGCTTTATAATTCCAAACATTTGTGTGACTGTTTTTAAAAAAAATAGTAATTTGTTTCCATGAAAATTAGAAATCCAAATACCTGTTCACTTCAACCGACAGAAAAAGCTGTAAAAACAATAAGAAATAACTCAAAAAAATTATGCGGCTTCCTGAAAGTTAACAGACTCATACCGAATACATTGTATTCATTAAATAGGGAAGCATGTGAATAGTAAAATAAAATGTTGCACGAAGCGCTTAGTTGTTTCGGCTGTGTAATGTAAAATGTTGTCGCTGACTAACTTCCGTTTTATTTGTTTACGTAAAAACTTCCAGCGAGAAAGTTTGTAAGAAAATACTGAAATTAATTCTGGTAGCAGACAAAGCCTCTTCAGACAACCCCTTTTGGATTGTTTCACAGTTTATATTTGCGCGAATGATTGCGCGCAGCGCATGCTCCAGTGCCGACTGGTCGGTCGGTTCGTTTACGACTGAGAAACATATTTTCTGTTCTCCACAGAAAAACTATTTTCAGCTTCTGTAAGAATTATTATTGTCATTGTACACAACGGACCATACATGACAAAGTTCGCGAGAAAACTTCAAAAGCAAAGACAAAACGAATATTAATTTTTCAAATATAAGGGACCGATTATACATAGAATTGACTGCCACAAATACCTCCATGTCAGTGTTTGTAATTTATCGAAGTATTTTTTGCTTATTAGTTGTTGATAATATTCCTTAAAAATACTTTAAAATATCTGCTACAATGATTATAATTAGGTTTCTTATGCCTTGCCGACCTGCAGGTTCGCGAATATTACTTCTGTCCGTTAATACACTAATTGCATGATTACGTTCCTGAACATCACCACCATTAACATTACTCGAATAGGCCTCTAAGGAAATAAAGCGACCGCGTGTAAAGATACGCATGGACGACCGGCAAAAGCTAATGTGGCAATGTCGCCGGCCCAACCAAGGGAGCGGGCAGGGGAGGCAGTGGAGACTACGTGACCTTGGCAGGCCTAATTTCATGACGCCGACTATAATCGAGTAAGTAACAGCGATTATTTTGTAACACGAAACGATTAATCGCTGCTATTCAAGTAGCAGCACATGTGCCCGAGGCTTAAGAGAGAGGTTGATACTTCAACACTATGCGTGAACGAACTTGTAACAAACAATGAATATAAGTGAAAAATCAAACGAAAAGCCACATAACAGGATATGTGAAAACTGCGACCAGTGAAATTTGCGGCCAACCTAAAATCTGCGAAATCTGCGGCCAATACCTCTTCTCTTTGTGTCATGCCGCACCGTCCTAATCACTCTAAACGCCCCTTTAGACGACCCGACCTGGTCTCACTAAATCGTGGCCTGGAAGTTTTTACGTGAACAAGTCATTTTACATTACACGCCCGAAACAGCCAAGTTAATTTCTATTTTTTTTTAATAGACACGCAAATGTTTCACAGGTTAAAGTATTATTTCTTAGACCCTTTTTCGCACTCGTTACTGAAAGCTGAATTTTTTGCTGATCTGAACACTGTTCGGAAAATCCAGTGCGGTACTAACTAGATCGGAGTGGCCGAGGTCGTCTAGAAGTGGCCATACACGATCGCTCCATCCTTCCAAATGGAGCGATGTCACTCCATTATCGTGTCGTCTGTGGGGAAATTTGATGTGGATGACGTTAACCCACAACTGCTGATGGTAGA
Source organism: Vandiemenella viatica (assembly GCA_031002005.1). Taxonomy (NCBI): domain Eukaryota; kingdom Metazoa; phylum Arthropoda; class Insecta; order Orthoptera; family Morabidae; genus Vandiemenella; species Vandiemenella viatica. The sequence goes on from JARYHS010008289.1 coordinate 7,525, forward strand.
ATATTTTTTCCTACACTAGTTTCTTATCTGCTTAACGTCTCTCTAACAGCGAGGTCTTTAGAGACGGGAAAGGATGGGGGGCAAGGAATGGGAATGAATTCGGCCATGGCCTTTTGAAGGAAGCATCCCGGAATTTGCCTGGAGTGATTCGGGAAACCAAGGAAAACCCAAATCTGGATTCCCGGACGGGGATTCGAACCACCGTCCTCCCGAATGCGAAGCCTCCTGCACTAGTAATGTGAGGCAAAGGGAGATTTTGCATGAAATCTACTACGATTCTGTAAGTATCTGCCTCGTTATTACAATTCTTTTCTACGTCTTTTAAGCAAGAATAAAACTTGTATTTTAATAACAGTTATAAAACTACAAAACATCTGTAGTGTCAACCTGCTGTTTAGAAACATTGGCTACAAACGTAGCAATCCGCTCAGAGCGCCGGCGGGGCCGCTTTTAACAATACAACCAGTTTGATCCTATTCTATAATAAACATGCCGCTACAGCATTGTTGAGAATTCTGGCCGCAGATTTCACTGGACGCAAATTTCACTGGACGCAGTTTTCGCGACACCACATAACAAGATTAAATCATGTTTGAAAGCACAACACACAGCTCTTGCCTGCGACTGCTTTGTCTAGCAAATTCACTCGCACCACAAAGGGAGCGTCCATAAACTACGAAGCTCCATTTTGGCTTCCTGTGAACTCCCCTCCCCCACACGTCGCCCGTCGTGGCTTTTGCCTCTACCTACTCCCCCTCCCCCTCCCCCATGTAGCACGCAGCTTCTTTTCTCTATTGACTCCAGAGGATATTTTGCACTGTTTTCTCTTGTCAGACAATCAAAAAACTTATGTACTGAGATAATTCAATGACTGAAATAAATATTCAAATGCTGTTATGGGTTCTGTACATTATTTTAACTGTGGCAAATAATATTAATGAAAAGCGACGTGGCCTGTCTCGAAACACCCCTTTCCCCTACGTAGCCCAACGTAAGTTTCTACCCAACCGCTCACCGCTAAACGAAGTCACGTAGTTAACGGATGCTCCAAAAGAGTCGTACAGAATACCTAACCACGCACGTTTAACAAGATATATTAAAAATGTCAACCTTTAGCATTGCGAGACACTAACTATAAAATTAAAAATGATAAAACGTACTCTGACCTCTTCTAACCGCGAGTTTTCTTAGACAGTCGTCCTCCCGAGGATGTGAACTAACTCTTAGGACTACGAGAGCGGAAGTGGATAAACGGCGTTCTGGAGGCCGTGGCGGAAACCACGACATCAAAGCTCTCCTTTGTTTACGCTTCCGCGAACGACAACAAAGCGTTACCACCCTGGTTGCCAAATTATTGGAACAAAAGAAAGTATGTTTATCCTTCGAGGAAAAAATAAAAAGTATGCGAAAGAATTTTAAAAAACAAGGGGTGACTTAAACACTGGCTACTACTTATTTGTTTCTCTCGAAGCGTTATAACTCATACTACATCCCAAATATGAAATTATAAAAAAATGACCAACTCATTATGATTAAATATAATGACGCCGTGTTCCTCTCTTCTCTCCATTATTCATTTATCACTCCTTCGGCGAGAGTTGAAACGGCCAGAACAGAAGCAGACGGGAGAGCAATTAAGTTTACACTGGCATTTGATAAATTATCAGGTGTCTTTCCAAGTATATATATATATACAGGGTGTTACAAAAAGGTACGGCCAAACTTTCAGGAAACATTCCTCACACACAAACAAAGCAAATATGTTATGTGTACATGTGTCCGGAAACGCTTACTTTCCATGTTAGAGCACATTTTATTACTTCTCTTCAAAACACATTAAACATGGAATGGAAACACACAGCAACAGAACGTACCAGCGTGACTTCAAACACTTTGTTACAGGAAATGTTCAAAATGTCCTCCGTTCGCGAGGATACATGCATCCACCCTCCGTCGCATTGAATCCCTGATGCGCTGATGCAGCCCTGGAGAATGGCGTATTGTATCCAGCCGTCCACAATACGAGCGGTGAATCGAGGAAGTACAGTACATACCAATGAAACTAAAATGAGCTCTGACATGGAAAGTAAGCGTTTCCGGACACATGTCCGCATAACATATTTTCTTTGTTTGTGTGTGAGGAATGTTTCCTGAAAGTTTGGCCGTACCGTTTTGTAACACCCTGTATATATATATTCCGTTCTCCTCAGAAAAAAAAAAAAAAATCAATGTGAGAGTGTGCGTTTCGTTTTATGAGAAGAAGTAATATGTCCTTTGGAAATTAATTACGTAGAGGAGCATTCTGTTTATAAGAAAAAAGTATTTCCACGTAATTTTCGTTTAGGATAAAGTATATTAACAAAAAATAAAATATGATACTTTATTATAACATAAGCTTGGGAAACCTCTACTTACCAATACTTATTACCATACAAAAAAACGTTTGTGCAACAAAAAATTAAATAATCTGATTTTAAAACACGACGAATCGTTGCATAACTCAGAACTGATGGCTCAGAGTTGTAAAGCAAACTTATTTTAAAACACTTTAGTTATAACTACGCCCCGGATTTTTAGGATTTAAAAACCCAATTTAGGTTTATCCTCTTCAGTCCTGAGCTCATAATAAAAGTTCAAGAGAACTACTATCGTGTTATTTACTTTGTGTTAATGCTAGTTAATAATGAATGACCATAAGTTTTTTTGAAACAATAATTAATTTTTTATGGATGGTATATATATGATACCTCGGGAGTCAAGCAGGAAAATTATACACACAACTTTACTGCTTCATGTTACTTTATTTCACGGACAAAATATATATCTTTTACCTTTATTTCGACGAGCCATGTGGTACGGCTGCAGGATCCCAAGTTTCAAATCAGGGCTGCCAAAAGCAGAAGATCGAACATATGAACCGTGAGAAGCGCGATGTATATTGTAGATGATACGATAGGCCAGAAAAGGTTCAA
>JARYHS010008290.1:0-18999 GCA_031002005.1 Vandiemenella viatica
TCACCAGCCCATCCCGCCTCTAATGACATCGTCGTCGACAAAGCATAAAACCATAAGTAAAAAAAATATAAAAAATTGTCATCAGAAAAAATAAAGGAATTAATTAAAATGTATGAAGGCACAGAATTGCTAGAGAATGTGTCGATTAGTAAGAAGGAGTTAAAAAAAAAAAAAAAAAAAGTTTTCAAAGAAATTGGAGAAAAAGTTTGTTGCTAGCAAAACAAAGTTCAAAGGAAGCTCCACAATTAAAGGAATGGGTGAGCGATGCATATATAATTCATAAAAATTATTTTCATGACCATAAATCTATTTTATAATATTTTAGATACGTTGTAATGGCAATATGAGGTCAAAAAATTAAGTAAGATTTTATTGACTTTTCATGGGCAGCTCAAGAACGGCAAAATATTTAAAATCGAAAATGTGGAAGTAGAGAAAAAACACAAAACATAGTATCAAACACTGATAGCAGACAAAGTCCGCCACGAATTTAACAAACAGCATGATCTATTTAGATAAGGTGTCCAGCTTGCTTTCCAAAAGAGATTTTATGAATAAACTTATTTTTAATTTGAACTTAAACAAACACATAGCATACTTGCTTTGTGTTAATATGGAGAGTTGGTTGCCGATAAGAGACGTTTGAAGTTAAGAAATGTTCCTAAACAACTAGAATGCGAAGATTTTCAAACGGCAATAACGGCGTGGATTGTGGAGAGATCGAAATTTGCCTTGCATTAGGGAGCGTCCATAAACCACGTAGCCTGCTGTAAACTCCCCCCACGTAGACCGAAGTTGCTTTTACCTATACTCCCCTCCCCCCCGCCCCCCCCACGTAGCACATAGCTTTTTTCCTTATTGATTCCGCAAGACATTTTTATACAGTTTTTCTCTTGTCAGATTATCATAAATTACATACAGAGATAGATAAATGACAGAAATAAATATTCACATACTGTTGTGTTTTCTGTACCTTATTTTAACTGTGACAAATTATACAGGGTCCGGCAATAAAACCTCCCACATTTCACGTAGCCGGTGTGCGGGTTGTAGTGAGGATACTGATGTGGAATGTGTTTTGTTTTAAAGAGGTGTACCTGCCATTTTCAGTGTGCGCCATGTCGTGGCTTGGTGAGCATCGTGCGTTTGTTGTGGACGAATTTATTCGTAACAGTTGTTCTGAGATTTTCGGAGACGATCCGAACTTGGCCTACATGATCGCGTCCCGGATAGAAAAACTATTCAACTGTGGGTGTCAAACTTTAGAGAGACAGGTTCAGCACTAAAAAAAAAAACCTACAGGCCGTCCTCGGACTGCAACAACGCCGGGAAATTTGGCGCGTGTGTGTCTATGCAACATTCAACAATCTTTGGGGACACTTAAAGCCTATAGTGTACAAACATCGTCCCACAACACTGCAAGCACTTAAAGAGGCCATTACCCAAGAACTGGCAGCCATTCCAAGAGAAATGACACGAAAATGTATGGAGAACTTTCGGAATAGACTTTGTCAATATATCAACAATGGAGGACGTCATTTAGCAGATATAATTTTTAAAACCAAATAATTAAAAATGGTAAAGTATGTATTTTTCATAAATAAAAGTAATTATTCTCTATCATATTTAGTTTTTATATGACAACATATTAAAATGAGGGAGGTTTTATTGCCTGACCCTGTATGAATAAGAAGCCACGTGGCTTGGTTTGGATACCCCCCCCCCCTCGTAGCTTTCCAGCCAACCTCTCCCCCCCTAGACGGATCCACGTAGTTTATGGACACCCCCTTAGAACGTCAAGTTTATCAGTGGCGCAATATAAAGAACGAGAACTGGGAAATCGATTTTTATTTCCCATTTCACAATTTTACGCGGATCAAATTAGCTCCACCGGAATCGCGATCAGTACAGCCTGAACCAGAGAAATAACAGATTCTATGGCACAGTGTGACCTACCAGGATTTCCGTATTTACGTTTAACATACATAGAATTAATTTACGCTATATCACTTACGCCATAATTCCAGTGGCGAGTCAGTAGTTTCAATTGCAAATAGATCTGAAGTCAGCAATTTTGAATTTTGCAGCACAGTTTCTGTGTCTCTATATTTTGGGGCGGAACAGCGCGTATTGAGACGCAGAGCAGGGCAGCGCAGTACTGCGCCACGTTGTGTTCACGACACAGAAACTGTGCCACGCAGCCACTCGTGCCGGTTTACAACGTAACACTTCTTGCGTTATTTATAATCTTGCTTTAATTATAATCATTTTCAACTATGGAATCAGAAAAATTGATTAATCTGGTGCGTAACCAACCTGCGATTCACAATATCAGTCATAATAAATACATAAAATTTAAATTTAAACCAGAAATTTGGAAAATGAGCCTAACAAGTGGCGAGTAAATTCAGCATTTATTAATCACACAACCGTCCACTTACAATTTTCACTTTTCTTTTCTTTTTTTGAATTCATTTTTTAATAAAACTTTGAAAAAGATTTATATATATAGCCTATTATTACATTATTTGTACTACATCATTCAATAGTGTCCCCGAGAAACACTTAATTTGTTGACACTGCTTTTTTAGTTTCAAGTGTTTGTGTTCTTTTATAAAGTTTTCTTAAAAATATAATATGAAATAAAAGAGAAAAACATTCTTATAAATGTCATGTACCGTCAAACGCTAAATAATTAAATAAATGACCACGAAAATACTGCGAGATTCTCTTCAGTTCTAATAGGTATTTGAGCTTTGTCGAGAAAATAACAGGTTACATTATGTCGTGAATCTCCGCTCGAGTCACCCGGATATTATCTTTTGAGAATTCTCTTGTGACTGCAAAAGCCAGACGAGAGTTTGTTCTTTTCATATACTCAATTTTGCGTAGTTTTTATCTACCTCAGTTTCTATTAAAGTAATAACAATTTTCCAACCACGGCATCCCAATCTGATTCAGAAATCGAAAAATAGTTTTTGCATCGACATGTTTTTGGTTACGCTTTATTGTCGGTTTCTCGCACAACACAACAATGCTTTGTAAACTGCCGCACGAAACTGCGGTCTAAAGGGGCCCACAGACGATCAACTTGATTGTCAACCTTGTCGTCAACTTGCCGTGTTGAATACTAAGTTGAACGTCTGTGGGCAGGTTGGTGGTTGAGATTCAGGTTGAGGTTTTGGTTGAAGTAAGATCAAACAGTTTTGATATTTGGTGGGCGGAGCCTAATGTTGGAGACCTTGTTGTGGCGTCTGTGGGGAAGTTGGCGACAATGTTCTCAACATCAGTTGTAAACTTGGAGCTGTTGAGTCTATGTTATTGTTTTTGGTGACTAAGTTTTCATTTGATCAGTTGATATTTATATAATCATTTTTTGAGGTTAATTACTGTTTATTGAATATGGAAAGCGTACCGAACATTCAAATTTGGCTGAGTTTTCCAGTACTTTAAAAGAATTGCCGAAGCTGTGGAATTGAAATAGGAAATTTTTTAGGATCACAACAAAAAGCAGACTGAGTGGCCAAAACTATTTAGTTCTTTGCCAACAAATTGAGCTAAATACGTATATTGACAGTTATAAGAATAAAGTCAGAAATTTTAGAACTTGTTACCGGAGAGAATTGAAAAACATGAAACTGAGCTAAACAACTAGAGACAGAGTCGAAGAGGAGTACGTGCTAAGTTAATACTACTTCAGATCACTGAAATTCCTACATTACACTACAAGTCTCAATGATAGTGTGTGGCAATATAGAGGTGAGAAATTTTAAAACCTCGACGTTGTGCCCACAAGCTAAAAACATCAGGGTTGGAAACAGCTGACCAAGCGTGCTAGGTGAGCGGTGACCTTCTGTCCTCTCATTCGAGATGACGCGGGTTTGAATCCCCATCCGCCCATCTAAATTAGGGTTTTCCATAGTTTCTGCAAATCACTCGAAGTGAATGCATGAATGATTCCTTCAAAATTCCACTACCGAATTCCTTCCCGTTCCTTGCCTTTAGTCCTTTCCTGCCTCGTGATCTTGAAGTCGGCGAGGCGTAATGCAAAAAAATAAAATAAAAAAGTGAACAATCGTTTATTCACATTAATACACATTAATAAAATCCTCCTGTACGTATGATTTTCAATAAATGTTCGCACTTTATCCAATTCATTGAAAATTTTACTTTCTGTTTTGGACATAGTTGCTCATTAAATTGGAATTAGAATTCTTGACGCGGTTTTAAATATCGTGCCTTTGTGACAAGCAGGAGACACATTATCGTCACGCAACTCTCTTAAAACTAAAAACTGGAATGCTCCCTCACTCATTTTTTCAGTAATAAAGCTGTACTATAACCAAAAAACTTAAAAATGGGACATGCACATAACTTCTGTCGTAGGCAAGGCAAATTCTAAATTACGATTCATAGGTCGTATTTTGAGGAATTGTAATGATCAAACAAAGGAGATAGCGTATAAAACACTAGTGCGTCCACATCTGGATTACTGTTGTGGGGTTTGGGATCCGTATCGCAAGGTTCCGATTGACTCAGTTGAGAGGGTGCAGAGGATAGCCGCTAGATTCGTGACTTGTTACAGCCCTTATGAAAGCGTCACAGAATTGATACATAGATTGGGCTGGGATAGTTTGGAAGACAGACGACGTAGCTTGCGTTCGAATTTATTGGAGAATATGCGAAAAAATTTAAATTTCGAGTGCAATGAAATACTTCTTCCGCCAACCTATTTAGGTCGCAATGACCGGAGGGATAAGATTAGAGAAATAAGATGCCGTACTGATACTTATGTATTCCTTCTTTCCTCGCACTATTCGGGATTGGAATGGGCGGGTTTAGGATTGGTGCTTAGCACCCTGTGCCACCCACAATGTTTGTGATTCGCAGAGTATGGATGTAGATAAACAGTAATTCAAAATAATAAAATTCAGCATTAGAAAATAGTCAACAAATAAAACTCGATGATGATACATACTCGAATGTGATGTTTACAACTTGGTCGCCAACATTTTGTTTCGTCTGTGGCAAACCCTGACAACCAAGTTGACAACAAGGTTGTCAACCAAGTTGATCGGCCGGGGGGCCCTTAATATGCGCGGGTAACTGCCCGACACAGTTTCATTGTCTGTGCTGCCCTGCCCTGCTCTGCGCTGCCCCTACTGCGCCACGCATCTCAATGTGCGCCCCGGGTAGTTAAGAAAAGGTCAACAAACGTCGCAGATGTCGACTTTAGGACGGTATAACCACCTTAGGAAGCATGAGGGCTAAAAGAAATGGTCTCAAAAAACTACGATTAGCAGAAGTGGGGGGGAGAGAGGAGAGGTCTCGTCAAAATCTTATGTCATCTTACTTGGAGACCATCAGACCTGTTCAGAACGGATTTTGATCCCCCTAGTATATGTTGAAGGGTAATTACTCCATATGTCTGTGTTACAATTATTTCTTCAAAATGAGCCCCAGGTATCGAGAATGCGCAAACATATATGCATTTCTTTTAAATATTATAATTTTAGTAGATTGTTTAAGAGTTTTCAGCGTGGTGTATGTGGTAGAGCGCTTGTTTCCCATTTTGCGAACACGGTTTCAAATCCCCATACTGCCAAATATTTTTATTTCTTGTATGCAGTAATCATTGAGCATTGATTTTATTTCATTTAAAATTCATTTATGAATTTTTAATTATGCGAAACAACAGACAGAATGTTATTTTCAAATATTTACATGTTACCACCACTGCACGGAAATGAGTATAACTGTGGTAGGGGGGGAAAAACCCCGACCTTCTGGATGTAATATATTTGCTTTATGATATCAATTGTAGAGATACAAGTATAGAAATGTAGAACATGAAATATACCTGTTCCATTTTAAAAAATACAATCAACTTATCAACAATGAAATGATGATTTTCTTTAAAAAAAAAAAAAAAAAAAAAAGGTTGGGACTATATCTTCTGTAATACTTTGTTTTAAAAGTTATTTCGCATAGTAAAAATTCTTAAGTGAATTTTAAATGAAATAAAATCAATGCTCAATGTTTACTGCATATAAAAAAGAAATAAAAATATTTTGCAGTGTGGGGATTTGAACCCGGGTTCGCAAAATGGGAATTACGCCTTACCACATACACCACACTGAGAATCTGAAACAATGCACTAAAATAACATTTAAAACAAATGCACATATGTTTGCGCGTTAATTTCTCGGTACCTGGGGCTCATTTTGAAGAAATAATTGTAACACAGACATATGGAGTAAATACCCTTCAACATATAGACTACTCGGGGGATCGAAATCCATTATGAACAGGTCTGATGGTTCCCAAGTTAGGGAAGGGGGAGGGGGGGGGGGTTCGACCAGATCTCTCCAGAGGAGGGAGATGACACCTAATGTAGTTAATGTACGCCCCTTGTTATAGTAGTCTGCAGTGGTCAGTTCTATATGGGGTCAATAGCTGTGGAACGTAGAGATGGCGATTCTCTCCGAAAAAGATCGATTCTTGAATCGATTCGAATAGAAGTTAGATAAATCGATTCACAAAATAATCGAGGTCTAAAAGATCGATGTACTAAAAATCGATCTTTTTCGATTTTTTTCCGTGTTCATACTTTTAATACAATTCCAATCGGAAAACAAAAAGGAAACTATAATAATTGATCTTTTATCATTTTTAAACTAATTAAAAATTTGTTTTGCAACTAAATGAAAGTATCAGGTATACAAAGAGACATTTATGTCACAAATTTGTTGGTTACATAAAACAGTTTTGAAATGATACAGTTTACAGTTCCCAGTGCTTAATGTCCTAGCTTTTCAGGAACAACAGTTTGTCCAGTCTGATAGGATCCATGCAGTTACGCTCATCACTTGCGATGTTGCCGAAAAAAAAAAAAGGTGCTCGCAAGGTGCTGATGATCCCACTGTACAGATATACGTCTTGGCTGTTGAGTAAAAGTGAAGATATTTTTGTTCTTGCCAGTAAAGCATATGATCATACTTCAGGTACATAACTGCTTGCAATAAATAGTGTTTAAATTGTTTGTTTAAACGCTGACTTTCATGTGCAAGTGCATTACAAGTAGAAAGTGGTTTTTTTCATATTCGATTTTCAGGGGGTGAAATATCGATTCACTGGATCGATTCAGTACTATAAATCGATTTAAAAAATCGATTTTTTGGGTCCAAAAGATCGATTCTTCGATTAATCAATCTCAGATCGCCATCCCCAAGTGGAACTACTCACGGGTAGTGATATAGCAACATGGCTGCTATGACGTAACATACCTCGTGTTTGTCTAACAGTGATGGTGGACCTTGTGATTGAACCCTAAAAGACTTTACAATGAATATCCATAAAGAATAAAAGCAGGTAGGAATTTAAATGGTCCTCAAAATTTTTTTTAAAAAATATGTGAAATACGAAAGTATGTGTGCCCCAATGAAATTAAAATACTAATAACAGTGATACACAAAGCACCAGAATGGCAACTAGTTGAAGATTTGAAATTTCATTTGATTACAAGGTGAACTGGGCATTACACATTGGTCAGATAGCAGGAAATGGGTTCAAAATTCTGCACTTGTTGGAGAGAGTGATGAGAGGATGTACGAGAGAAGTAAAGGAATCGGGTTACAAAACTTCAGTCAGACCATTGTTTGAATATGGTAGTGTATAATGGAACCCGCATCGTGAGTGTCAAATACAGGAGTTGGAGAGGGTACAAAAAAAGGGCTGCTAGATTTGCTTCTGGAAATTATCACAGAATGCAATCAGTGACAGATATGATAATAGAGCTGGAATGGGATTCATTTGAGGAGGGTGAAGAGGGTCATGGTAGTGTACACGGCTTATATTGATGATGAGGCACGGAATTAAAAGTAAAGCTTGGAAGGGAAAAGATGACCATGACCACAAGATGGCACTCGATTTCAGCCACAAGGGTGTGGGAAGATTTTTTTTTTTTTTTTGATATGGGTGTAAGAGATCGGAATAAGTTACCAAGAGAAATGATGAATAATTTACCAAAAACGTTGAAGGAATTTTAAGTTAAAATTTGTAGAGGGTACATCTAAGTGGGTGCAGGAAAGGGAGAAGATTGGTGTGTGGGGAAATTGCCACTGGAGCGTGGACTCCATTGCAATTTTAATTAAATTATATTACACATATTACAGTGGTCTGTCCAATACAGGATATGGGGTCAGTTGCCGTGAAACTACTTACAGGTAGCGTGGCTTCTAAAACGTAACGAACCTCGTTTTTTTTGCTGTACCAAAGGAAAATTTTGGTGGACTTTGTGACTGAACCCTAATAGACTTTATAATGAATACTGATACAAGGCAAAACAGGTGGGAGGAGAATATGTGAAATGCGAAAGTTGGTATACCCTACAGACTCCCTAGCCCAGAATGACAGCTGTTACTCTGAGTTAAAGCATAGATCACAAGGCACATAACGTCAAAGACATCAAGGTATGACGTCACTATCTACAGGTAAATCAAACCGTAACGTATACTTATTATCTACCTTCAACTCCATCTACCCAAGTCCCTTCGCTAAAAGTGCTGTCTAAATGTTAAAATGTCTTCTGCGCGACAGGCAAGTAATATCGTTGACAGGGAGTGTCCATAGACTACGTGGTTCTTTATAGGGGGTAGCGGTCAGTTGGAAAGCTACGCTGGGCTACGTGGGGGGAAGGGGTGTTTCCGAGCCAGGCCACTTATCTTTCATCTACATCTACATATATACTCTGCAATTCACAAAATTGTAGGTGGCAGAGGGTGCTCAGCACCAAAGCTAATCTCTTTGCTGTGCATTCCAATCTCTAATGGTACCAGGGAAAAAAGAATTCATATAAGAATCAGTCCTGCACCTTATTTCTCTAATTTTATATTTCCTGTCCTTCCGACTCAAATAGGTTGGTGGAAGAAGTATTTCACTACACTCAAAAGTGAAAGTGGGAGTACGCATGTTTACCAATAAGTTTAAACGAAACGTGCGTCGTCTATCTACCAGAGACTCCCAGCCTAGTCTACTAATCAGTTCTGTGACGCTTTCATAAGGACTGTAGCAAGCGGTCACGAATCGAGCGGCTCTTCTCTATACTTTCGATCAACCCCTTACGAAACGGGTCCCAAATGGCACAACAATAATCCAAATGTGGACGCACAAGAGATTTGTACGCTATCTCCTTTGTTTGTTCATTACAATTTTTCAAGATTCGACCTATGAATCGCAGCCTAGAATTTGCTCTACCCACTAAAGAATTAATGTGTATGTCCCATTTCATGTTCCTTTGTACTGTTACTCCCAAATATTTCATAGAATCTACCATATCAATAACTGTATTGTTTAACTCGTATTTCTGAACAACTGGATTCTTTTTGTTAGTTATGCTCATTGTCTTGCACTTTTTACAATTTAGAATAAGTTGCCACTCAGCGCACCAAGCCAAAATAACATCCAGATGGCGCTGAATTTCTAAGCAATCGGCCAAATTTCTTACTTCCCTATAAGTAATCGCATCATCAGCAAACAATCAAGAAAGGCTTTTCACTTTGTCTCCGAGATCGTTTATAAAAATTAAGAAAAGAAGTGGTCCTATTACACTTCCTTGAGGTACACCCGATGTAACATCTAGATTAGAAGAACTTTCTCCTTCAGCTTTCCGTTCATATTATTATAAATAAGATACAGAGCACTCAGCAACATGTAAATATTTATTTCCTTCATGGAATTATCTCCGTATGCAATTTACGATAGCCTGACAAGCGAAAAAGCACAACATGAATTCTGGAATCAATAGGATAAAAGCTAAGTGCAACACTGTGGGGGGGGGGTGGTAGTACGTAGTTTATGGACGCTCCATAACACGCAAGATGGCGGACTCGGAAGCTGATAAAGAACGAAATAAGGACACTGAACAAAAAACATGCAGGACTTACTTGGAAAGCGCTATTCCGCTGTAACTACATTCCTCCGCGCGGATTGATACTACAGATGTCAAGCGCAAGACTTATTTTCAAGCAGTGCAATTAACCCTGTACTGATATGATGGTCAAGGGTGGATTACATCCTAATTAATGCTGCATGCCATTCTGGTTCAGGGTGTATTATAACCGAATTACTGCTTGAAAATAAGTCTCACTACCAATGTATTAGTCCACGCCGTGAATGTAGTTACATCGAAATCACTATCGCCAAATTACAAAAAATATGTCCAAATGTTGTATCCTTAAAATAATATCCATTGCACAAAATGAATAAAAATTTAAAGCACAAAGAAACCGAGACACAAAACTTTTACATATTACAGTACAAGATTCATTCACAAGATTCTTTGCCAAACTGTAACAGAAACGCAAAATAGATCGCTAAAAATCCACGCGGCAGTGAGTGAGCAGTTATGTACTCATCAACAAAATATCAGTGCAAGCAAAATGTCAGAACCTAAATGGCGAGTAATAGAGATATACAACAGCAACAACATCTATTAAAACACTGTTAAACCATAAAAAAACAATTCGACACAAAACGACTCGCGGCATAAACAACAGCGGAATACGAAATGAACCAATGTAAAACACATTCATACCTGCCGTTTACTTTGTTGGCGAAATCGCAACACAGCTAACAAAATATTGCACAGGCACTCACCTGAAAGCGATCGACAGCTTCTGTGACGGTTTCAAGTCGTCTTCGCTCGCGCCACAAATATTCGATGTCAGAAACGATGTTTCCTGGCAGATAGCTCCAACGAACCAACGTTGGTACCCCGCAACCACAACCTTGATAAAAAAACACAACGCCCAACAGTGACCAGCAACGACAGCGGAGCCTGGCGGCAGTGGCCGTAACTACAGTTCCAAAAGTTTCCACTAACATAAACAATAGAACAAAGTGTTCGTTCCTGCACACAAATCTCACTATATTGTCATTAGTGAAAAAATTGCATAATTAATTACTGGTTGCTAGGGCCTCAAGCCAAGAGTGAAACTTCTTTAGATTTTATATAAAACAAATTTCAAAAATAACTACAAGAACGATTTTAAAAAAGAAGAATAACTGCTACAAGTCATAAACAGTGAACGAACCTAATATTATCATGGAGTCGCGATATAGTCATAGCAAATATTACTTGTTTGCTCGTATTGATGTACGTCCACGTTTTCTCCTATTAGCTAACTTTTTTTTTTTTTTTTTTTTAAATGAAAACTTCTATACGAGCCTTATGCGATTATTTGACTGGTGGTAAATAGAGCTGTAGAAGTTACGATGTATTCGTTACTGAGTAACGGGTTCGTCAACTGACTCGAAGTACCCAATCGTTACTCAAAAATTCATTTCGTTACTCGCAATTGTCACAACTTGAAGACTAATTTTGTAGTTTTCATTTTATTTAACATTAAAATTTACAGTGCATAATTTGTAAATAGAAAATTTGTATGGATAATTTGAGATAGTTACTGTTTTTTTTTTTTTTGTTTTTTTTTACTGATCGTTCATTACTGAGGTTCATTGATTTCAAACATTTATGAAATTTGTTTATTTTAAGATTGAATACTTTCAATTTTATTTTATAGTGTAATTTACAATACAAATGAGTTGTCTAATAGTTTGCGATATACATCTCTGCTCTTGTTTTGTTCTAATAATATTTAATTAAATTGCAATATAGCGCACACTCCGGTGGCAATTTCCCTATACACTCATCTTCCCTCTTTCCTGCACCCACCTACATTTTCCCTCTACAAATTTTAATTCTTTCAACGTTTTTCGTAAATTATTCATAATTTCTCTTGTGTAACTTATTCCAATCCCTGACACCCTTACCTAAAAAACAGAATCTTCCTACACCGTTGTGCCTGAAATCGAGTGCGAGCTTCTTTGCCTGACGACAGGCCACAGATCTTCCGCGTGGTTTAATCTGTTTTGGACTGTCAGGAAAATGGACAACAAACCGCAATCATTTCCTCATTTATTGAATTATATCGGCAATTTCCATGTTTGTGGAAGGTAAAAGATGAGTCATATGCAAATAAAAAAAAGACCCTGACGCATCAGAACTGTCACAGTTTTTGATTTAAAAAAAATGCAATAACTAACTGTGTATAGCATTGAGCGTATTCTGACTATATTTTGGTTATAGGTTACATTTTCTATATATTTCCATCTTTTCCGTGGTTTATTATAATATAAAAAGTTACTGAACAATAAACAAAATAAAAATTATTCTTACCTGTATGTAAAAATCCTTGAGAGTCTGGTAAATAAATTTGGCAGTTTCTGGTATTATCATACCAAGTGCTAGTGATGAAATTCTCGAAGGAAACTTTAAATCTTCAAAACTCTGACCCGTAGCCAAAAATCTCAGGGTGACTGTCAGTCTTTCTTCTGTAATAATTGCTTGGCGCATTCGGGTGTCTGCCTTTGTGATGAATGGACTAACTAAACTTAACAGTTCATTGAAATTTTCGTCACTCAATCTTAAGTAATTAATTAAGTCATCTGTATGTGATTGTCGTAGTTCACGCAACAATGTCATGTGGGAACGATTACTCCTTTCTTGCAACCACTGTTTCATCCAAAACCTCTTTTTGCGTCCCGGTGTTGAATAACATATTATTCAAGATCGCAATCGCACAACGTTTTCTTCGTAATAAAATGCGACCCATTATGAACGTTAATTATGAAACAGTGAATTTGAAACGAACAACTACACTGCATCCGCGCGAGTTCATAGATTTCGAACGACAGTCCGCTGGACTGAAGTTAAAAATCTTCAGTCCACTGGCCTGAAGTTTACGAACTCTAGTGAGTGGGCAGCACACAGTCCATGGCCTGTACAGACCACCGCCTACAGGCAGTTGTCGTTTATGTGTGTGGTGCTTTGAGATTTCAGCCTACAGTTCTTCGTCACAGGCATTGGCCTGCAGTTCGTCTGTAAGTGTGGGGCGCCTTACTTTTAATTCTTATGCGCCCCACACACTTACTTATCTGAAGGCACTGGACTGTCAGTTTATCGTAGTTGGACACACACCTACAGTCGATATAAGATCGTAGACTGCAGGCATTGCGTAACTGTCAGTGTGTGGACTGTTGAGATCGTGGCCTGAACTGCCAGCAGTCCACAGTTAACAATCTTTGAAGTTTACGATCTTAAGGCCAAAACGGACACACACTCGCAGTTGGACTGCAGTCACCGCGCCTGACATATACGTTTTTCTCTGCCTGCCGACAGGCCACAGATCTTTCGCGCTGTTTAATCTGTTTTGGACTGTCAAGAAAATGGACAACAAACCTCAATTCATTTCCACATTTATTGAATTATATCGGCAATTTCCATGTTTGTGGAAGGTAAAAGATGAGTCGTATGCAAATAAACAACTTAAAGAAGAGGCATACGGGAAATTATTGGAGTTTTACAAAACAGTGACCCCTACGGCAACAATAGATACAGTCAAGAAAAAGATTAACAATTTGAGATGCGCATTTCGTAAAGAACTGAAGAAAGTGAAAGCATCAAAGTCTGGTTCATCCGCTGATAATACATATACGCCGTCACTTTGGTACTTCGATATGTTACTGTTTTCAATTGATCAAGAAGAAACTAGAAGCACTGTTTCGAGTGATGAAGCCTTCATGACGCCTTCGGTAAGTATCTGTTACTATCATTGTCTTTAGTAATATTATCATTTCTTCAGCTGAAAATATTGCATGAACTTTAAACGGATCGGTGGAAGGGAAATAATGATAATATCATTTTGTTACTTATCCACTTTGTTTATTTCACACATACTGAATATCTATTAAATTCAAATATACTCATTACATGTTTGAACTAATTAGATCTGTCAACGAAATTGTGTTGCCACGAAACAGCACCATCATTAACAAAGTAATGTTTATACTGTTCACGATTACGTTTTGCATCAACACATACATTTCTAACAGATCCACATTGTAAACCTGACAAACGATCATCCCCTCTGTCACCGTGAACTACTTGACCAGTCTGTAAATCTTCAACGTCCAACGAAGCTGAAGCTATATAGTTGCTTCTTTCTTTCTTTTTCAAAAAATTATGGAGGACGCATGCAGCTAAAACAATGTAATCTATTTTTTCTGGTTTCATATTTATTTCAGTGTGGAATACTCTGAAACGACTCGAAAGTATCCCAAAAGCATTCTCAACAACTCTACGAGCTCTGCTTAAGCGGTAGTTGAATATGCGCTCCTCAAGACTCAAATTTTTTTGAGGATATGGTTTCAATATATTTTCATGTAATGCGAAAGCATCGTCAGCTACAAATACAAAATTTAGGTTTTTCGTATTCATATCAATAGTTGGCAAATTAAGCTGCTTATTGATAAGTTTTTTGTAGAAAGATGTGCACTCTATAACGCCCCCATCAGATACTCGGCCATTACACCCAACATTGACGTAAACAAACTCGTAGTCCGCATTAACAATGGCCATCAAAACAATGCTACAATATCCTTTGTAGTTATAAAAGTATGAACCACTGTTCGGCGGTTTCTTAATTCTGACATGTTTTCCGTCAATTGCGCCACCGCAATTAGGAAAATTCCATCTGTTTTCGAAGTCCTTTGCTACTGTTTGCCATTCTTCAACGGAATCTGGTAGCTGAAAACAAAATCATCAATTAGTTAGTAGTTCATTTAGTAGTACTGTGAATATACCTACAATATGTTTTGAAAATTTCTATGTCGCTCTACCTTAAATCTTACCTACACAACGGGTTATTACTTAATCATAAAGTACCTACATAATTACATTCATACATAACATCAATAATGATTGAAATAATTATTTAAAAAATTCTTTCTAGGATGTTGAGGAAGACACACCATCCCAATCATTCACACCATCACCAGCAGAGTCAATGTTTGCAACTGGACCACTAGAAGAAGGGTCACCAATCTCTTCAGATGTTCCAAAGAAAAAAAATCCACGTAGGAAGGTGTCAAGGGTAGGACAGGAAGTTGCTATTAGGGAAGCCCTTAAAGCACTAAAGGAAGATGATGAGTTTGACGGGATTGGATTAAATGTTTCATGTAAATTACGACGCATGGATGATGAACAAAGAATGTACGCGGAGTTATTAATCAATAAAATTCTAATCCATGGGATTAAAGGAAGACTTCAAGAAGAAACAGATATCATGGGTCTCTCATTCGTCCAGCCGCCTTCCAAACTACCACGTTCTCCGATGGCCTCTACGTCCCAGATAGTCATGACTACCAATGTTGAAAAGCATTCAAATTTGCAACCCATACATTTTTGTGAAAATGATCCTAAAAACCCTGACGCTTCAGAACTGTCACAGTTTTTGACGTTTAAAAAATGCAATAACTAACTGTACATGGAAATGAACTATTGTGTCTATATTTTTATTATAAGTTACATTTTCTATATATTTCTATCGTTTCCGTGGTTTATTATAATGTAAAAAGTTACTGAACAATAAACAAAATAAAAATTATTCTTACCTGTATGTATAAATCCTTGAGAGTCTGGTAAATAAATTTGGCAGTTTCTGGTATTATCATACCAAGTGCTTGTGGTGAAATTCTCGAAGGAAACTTCAAATCTTCAAAACTCTGACCTGTAGCCAAAAATCTCAACGTGACTGTCAGTCTTTCTTCTGCAGTAATTGCTTGGCGCATTCGGGTGTCTGCCTTTGTGATGAATGGACTAACTAAACTTAACAGTTCATTGAAATTTTCGTCACTCATTCTTAAGTAATTAATTAAGTCATCTGTATGTGATTGTCGTAGTTCACGCAACAATGTCATGTGGGAACGATTACTCCTTTCTTGTAACCACTGTTTCATCCAAAACCTCTTTTTGCGTCCTGGTGTTGAAAGTAATAACATATTATTCAAGATCGCAATCGCACAACGTTTTCTTCGTAATAAAATGCGACCCATTATGAACGTTAATTATGAAACAGTGAATTTGAAACGAACAACTACACTGCAACCGCGCGAGTTCATAAATTTCGAACGACAGTCCGCTGGACTGAAGTTAAAAATCTTCAGTCCACTGGCCTGAAGTTCACGAACTCTAGTGAGTGGGCAGCACACAGTCCATGGCCTGTACAGACCACCGCCTACAGGCAGTTGTCGTTTATGTGTGTGGTGCTTTGAGATTTCAGCCTACAGTTCTTCGTCACAGGCATCGGCCTGCAGTTCGCCTGTAAGTGTGTGGGGCGCTTTACACCAATATCTTTCCCTGCCTCATCATCAATATATGCCTTGCACACTCCCATGACCCTCTTTACGCTCCTCCTGTCTTCCAATGAATCCCATTCCAGCTCTTTTAAGTATATCTGTTACTGATTGCGTTCTGCGATAATTTCCAGAAATATATCTATCCCCTACACCTGTTGCATCAGATCACGGCCACCTGTTGCACGCAGGACGCTTTTCGCAAATTCTTAATACAAACACACTTTTTACCCGATTTTGATGGAATTTTGAGTGCGTATACTTTAAAACGAATAGAAAACACTTTTGATGTTTGATTAACAGAAATCTCTCCTCCTTTCCCCCCTCACCTTAATTTCTGTCACGGTTGTCCATCCAAACTCACAGTTTATAGGAGTTGTATTTGATTATAAGAGCTACACCGTAACATTCTGTGGTAGGCCCCTGAAGAAAGGAATTGCTCTTCCTGCCTCTGACATAATAGCTTGGAACATCTTAAAGGACCGCAACACAAAACTATCGGCGCACTTTTTATGCATCGTGACACGTCGTCATGCAGGATTGTGTGTACAGAACCCACGGAAATGCTAACACTGGAGGCGATCTGTTCAACAGTCATTCGGCGATCCCCCAAAACAAGTCTCTCCACTTGCACAATCATGTCGTCAGGTCGGCTTGTGTGAGGCCGAGGTTGTTTTGGTTTGTTGTCACATGATGTTCTGCCTTCATTAAACTGTCGCACCCACGAACGCACATTCGACACATCCATAACTCCATCACCACATGTCTCCTTCAACTGTTGACGAATTTCAGTTGGTGTCACACCACGCAAATTCAGAAAACGAATGATTGCACGCTGTTCAAGTAAGGAAAATGTTGTCATTTTAAGTATCTAAAACAGTTCTCATTCTGGAAGTTGCCACTAAAGTTCCATCTGTCGTACAGTGCTGCCATCTCTGTCACGTATTAACAACAAATGCACACTCATTTTAAAACAATACACATGTTTCTATTTCTTTCCAGTCTGGACAAAAAAAATTGGAGGACCTAGAAGTTGAATACACCTCGTATTAGCGGGTGTGGTTAGGTTTAAATGCTGCCTGGGCCTGCATGAAGACTAATATTCCACGGTGTATCATGGGTTTTTAGTGAATAAGGTGGCTGCAATATCAAATTCTAACTAGAATAATGTCACAAGCGGCTCGAGACGTCTATTGCCGCTAAGTCAACAGCCTAATCTTGCTGTGCTTGAATGGCAACGTGGACCAGAATGACTACTAACATTCCATGATGCTTAGTGGATTCTGAGTAAAGAAAACAGCTGCCACGCCAAATTCTGACTACAAAAATGTCAGACGGCTCAAGATGTCTAGAAATGAATAGGCAGTAATGTGCTTAATTGTATGTTTTGGAGTTAATTACATATTTTACGGCATTCGGGTACACTTTTACTTAAAGTGCCAAGGAAGCAGCTAGCCATGTTTTCAAACCTGATTTAACAGTTTTTTTTCTACTAGCCATAATTTGCACAGTAACCGGTTATCATTAAATACTACCAGTTTAATTGTTAATCTTTTTATGTATGTAGGAAAGAAATATATTGAATGCATAACAAATATGGAGTGGTCTGACAGCTCAAATGTAATTTGTGTGGAAAAAAGTGGTTTCTGCACTAGCTTTCAAAAAATTCTAGCTAGCCGTGTCCAAATCCTGGTAGGGCAAGAATTTTTAAGATTTGTATTTGATCATATGAACTACGCTCGGTCGTTCTTTGGTTCGGTATCTACATTAAATTGTAGGTCACAGAGGAAAGGGAAGATTCGATTATGTTAGATTTTTAATTTTGGAAGTGTAAAGCTCTTTAGGAACGTTGGGCGATTTTTGTATGGGTAAAATCTTTATATTACCGACATGCTAATGTTAACAGTATATCTGTTGCGGTCTGGTGGCTCAGTGGTTAAGGTTTCTCACTGGCGAATGAAAAATCCGCGGTTCGAATCTCTGTCTCGGCGGGGTTTTTCATTTTCCTTCACATCTTCCATAGCTTCCTGTATAATGAGAAATACGCCAGAATTCTTCCGTGCTAAACCGTAGGTCCTCTGTACCTGGTAGGACTACCGGTTTAGGGTAAGGCGACTAAGACATGGGCGGAATGCGCATTCACTAAAAACTCGGTCACTAGTTCATTACAGCCACAAAGAATTATTTTTTATTATTTAGTACCTATATCTATAGCTATAAGTATGACGTGTTGCGCCTAAGACATTAATAGATTTAAGTTTTCACGTTTGTCGGCAGTGACTGACATTAGATTTTTTTTTTTTTTTTTTGCAATTGACCTTTTTTTATGCGCCAATTTAATTCCTCTTATTTTATATATTTGACTGCTGGCAGTATGTCATTGTTGTCCATTTTTATAAATTCATTTTTACGTTCTAAAATTTCGAATACGCTCTAATGCATGTTTTATAAACTATTTTAAATATTTTTTGTGTCTAAAAATGAATCAGTCAGTGAAATACATTAAATTTTATTGCATTAATTATTTTATCCTAATAGCACAGAACATAATTATAAAATACATTAAAATTATTTAAAATATCACCAGACTTGCGTTCTTGCGATGTAAACAATGGTCTAAGAGCCCAGTAATTTACTTTGTAATTTCTCATCGCTCGGTGAAATTATCCACTGCGTGCAAATTAATGAGAAATGACTTTTTTTTAAGCCACTTGTAGGAATAAGGGGTTACAGTTCGACTACTGA
>JARYHS010008294.1:0-17008 GCA_031002005.1 Vandiemenella viatica
GATCCACTGCCTGTACCTGAGAATAAGGTTTATCCAATAATTGATCATTTGTAGGAGTAGCTAGTATCTGCATTTGATTGAGAATATTTATAATTATTAAAAAATATATAACGCAAATAACGGTTATCATCATTACATACGCAATAATTTTAACGATAGTCTGGTAAGAGAAAACATTGCAAAATGTCTTCTGTAATAATAGGGGAAAAGCTACATGCCACTATATATATATATATATATATATATATATATATATATATATATATATATATATAAAAACTGATTTTATAATTTCTAAATTTAAAATTGCAAATTTGTGACATCACACCCAGGGTGAATGGTAGTGAGGGTCACAAGAATTATTCTGTGACAAGGAGGGGGTGGTGTTCCAAAAATTATGAAATTCGTGTGACGTAATTTATGGATAGTCTTATGTCAAAATTTGGTAAATAACTGAATTTATTTTTAGAAATTTCATTCAGACCTCGCAATAATAGGAATAGGTAATAAAAAAAGGGGTATGTCGGAATTGTAATCTCTGTCAAAAAAAAAATCTAATAAAAGTACCTCGAAACATTCCCTAAATGTTTCAAGATAATCATGAAATACCAACATGTGAAGCTGCTGTTATAATACACTCCACTGTTCACCACATTTTCTGTGTTTCTAAATGCCAACATCAGGATGACACAACTGGTTAGGTTAATTTGCAGTTTGGAATAGAATAAAAAAATTACTCACTTTGTTTCAGCATAAGACATCAGGGATTCAGTTTTCATTGATAACTTAATCTCACATGCGA
The DNA here is from genome assembly GCA_031002005.1 of Vandiemenella viatica. Lineage (NCBI taxonomy): Eukaryota > Metazoa > Arthropoda > Insecta > Orthoptera > Morabidae > Vandiemenella > Vandiemenella viatica. The sequence goes on from JARYHS010008294.1 coordinate 803, forward strand.
CAGTTAAATTGAAATGCATCCTGGACCAGAATGATAAAAGCTCTTTCCTATCATTGTTTGAAAGTGCATTTATTGCTATCAGTTTCATGAAAACTTGGCAGCTGCATTACATTTGTTATGACAGCATAAGAATCCATTTACATTTTATCATGAAAACTTGCCAATGATTTTACATTCTTTGCTGCGGATGCTATCGTTGGCGTCAAAGATGTGTTTAGAAATGGATGCTGACTGTAATGCCGATGCTACCGCATATGGTAAATTACAATTACTTGTGGGGTTATGTGTTAGGTGATTTTCTTTTTGCTTTGATGTATTCATATTCATTTTATTCACCATTAGTCAATACAGTATTGAAATAGACTTCATCATATAGGTATATATATGTTAAATAAGAAAAGAAAGGGAAATTAACCCACCACATACCAAAGTGGACGGATGCGATGAGAGAACACTAATGCTGACAAACAACTACACAATATTTCGGCATCTGCCTTGATCACAAATAGAAAATTCCTTTATTGACTTTATTTGATATTAGTTCATTATACCTCAGCCATTTTAAATTTGACTGTATAATTATTCCCAAGAATTTCACAGAATTACAGCTAAAGTTGCATTTATGGATATATCAAGGTTGTGTGTTTTTTTCTAAGTTAAGAGATACCTTGTTGGTATTACACCAGTCTATAAGCAGATTTAACTTTGATGAGAATATCTCATCATTTGAAGTTATAGCAACTTACTTTTACACACAGATCGTCAGCATAATTGTAACATTTGGAGTTCCCATTTTCAATAATTAGTGATAAGGTTCTTGATATATAGAATAAACAGTGGGGGGGGAGGAGGGGCTAAGAATAGATCCCTGAGGAACACCATGTCCTATCTCCCTAAGATAAGATATATTGTTAACTTGACTGCCTTATCATCGAAACCTATGTTTTAAAGTTTCGATAGTAAAATTTCATGAGACACATTGAAAAATGCCTTGGACAGATCAAAAACTGTGCACCAACGTTAAGTTCATTTTCAATTTCCTTAAGACAGTCCTCCATAAAAGTTGTAACTGCATCACACATTGACCTATTTCTTATATATATCACTGAGCCCCTCTTTTAACCTTTTTCCTACAAAAGTGACTTGACAGATTGAAATCTAGTGTAGATAGGCATTTTAACACCTCAAATGATAACCAGTGCTCAACAATACATATAATATCAATTTTCTTTTCCACTAATTCCACTTTGTCAACTATACCTCGCACATTCCAGTACAATACATTAGACATATTAAGTTTCTTAACTAGGTTCATATTAATTATATGATCATCACACTGATCATTGTTACCTGTATTTAAAATTTAAGTTCTCATTTTGTTAATGTCTTCTGGCCCATTACATCCTGTCATGTGGATGCTCATCAGGGCCGGATTAAGACAGCGCGGGGCCCGTAGCAAATGTGAAGAAGAGGCCCTTGATTTTTGCCGTCTGTGTGAAAATTGTAGAGCTAAAAAAAAGGTTGCCCATCTGGCCTAGGTGCGGGGCTCCCTCTAAGAGGCCCGTAGCATTTGCTACCTCCTGCTACGTGGTTAATCCGGTATTGATGCTCATGTCGTCATGTTGCATATTGCACGATGATGCATGGGTGTATTATTTTCTTCTGTGGTCACCAAAAATCCTCACTGCCTCTCTCGGGCAGGTTGTTTTCTTCTCATTATGCCCATTTCACTTTTAGTAGCAGTTAGAGGATTTTTAGTAGACAGATCTTCATAGTCAGTCTGTCGAATATAAAATACCTGTTTGGATTCTGAGCTTGCTTCAACCACTGTTGTTGTAACAGATGATTCTGTATTGTGCAGAACAATATTCCTATGTTTCACATACAGGATTGGTACTGTACACATTGCTGGATGTTCTCTAAGTTCGAATTTTGAGTGTCTTACACTTTCATTTTTGGTTTGATATGATGCAACATCATTTTAGCTAATGTTACTTTCCCTTTATAGTTTCTGTGCATGTCATATCTTGTAAATTCTTCTCTGGGACAGTCCACTCTCAGATATTACACATTTGGAAAAGCTTTGCAAATCTTGATATTTCCGATTTGTAGGTCGATTTCTTTATTTAAACTTAATGATGGTATCAGATGATGTCTGTGTGGACCATAAACATTTATTGCATTCATTTTTCTTAATATTTCTACTAAAGACCTTGTTGTTGCTTTAGCTTCATTCTTGTAGACATCGTTATCACCACTTATAATCACACAGCTGTCTCCGGCGTTAAACTAATAAATTTTTCAATTTTTTTTTACTATTTCACTCAACAGAGCACCAGGTTTAACAATGCCACTAACACTGAAATTTTATTCATTTTCTGCAATAATCTCAGCTAGGCGACTTCCATGGCTAGAAGCAGATAAATAAATACCAGTTTTCTTCTTCCATTCATTTCTGTGGCTTTAATGACCTGGTAGGAGTCATGGATGATTTCTTTTTGTCACAGGTTTTTCCTAAAACAATCTCATAGTCATCTTCATTCTCAGAACCTGCTGATAAAAGCAGTGTAAATCTATTCCTTGTATCTACGTTACAGTACTTATGAGCATTCTTAACACACGCAAATTCTTTAGGCCTAGTAAAGTTATAATCTTCACTGTAACTTGCATTTTCAATTACATTTTCCTTGAAAGGTATGCCCTCAGGAAAGTGTGTACCAAACTTCTCAGCAAAAGGACAATTGCTTCTTGGTAAACTCCTAATGAACTGTTACTGATAATTATTCCCCGTAGGTTCAATTTCTAATATTTCACATACAGTAATACCCCGCTTAACGCGAGGGATACGTTCCGCAAAAAATCGCCGTTAAGTGAAATTCGCGTATAGCGGGGTTTACGATTAAACATGGTCAAAAGTTAATGCAAAAAAAAAAGATACAAACCATTTCAATCAATCATTTTGATTCTAAGAACACTTTATGCAGTATTCCATGATTTTTTTTAACAGGAAAATACATCTATTGTCTTTTGGGTGGCGTTCATAACACCCAACGCTGTTTTTAATTGTTTGACACACGGTCATCAGCACTATCTATACTCTGCAATATGTCCAAACCTGAATAAATTTTTGAAAGAGCATTTTGTATTCCGCTTGAAGATAAAAGCTCTATCTTCTACTTGTTCTTCCTCATCATTTATGGCATTATTCTGTAACTCGATCAGATCTTCATTGCTGAGAGGTTCGTCGTGAGTTGCTACAAGTTCTTCAAGATCTTCTACCACGACATCTTCAGTTCAGGACCCTCAATCATTGCAGCAATGTCTTCAAGCACTTGTCTGTGCATTTGGACAATTCTTCTAGTTGCTTCCACTACATCTGGCCAAAGATTACGCCACACCCCGTTCATACAACTCTTTTTTAACTTCGTTCCAAGACTCGTCTATGTTGTGAATAGCCTTCATGATGTTGTATGACTTCCACCACTTTCGCATAGTCTGTCTTTCTTCCCCGTCAGTTTCATGAATTAGTTGACTAAAAGTGCGGTGATGGTAATAAGCTTTGAAGTTTGCTATTGCTCCCTGGTCCATAGGTTGTAATATTGATGTAGTGTTTGGTGGAAGGAACTTCACATACACTTTCAAGTCTCTCAGCGTGTCAAGTGAGGTTGGATGTCCTGGGGCATTGTCTAAGAGTAATATAGCTTTATGTTCAAGCTCATTCCTGTCACAGTAGAATTTGACTGATGGGCAAAAACTACCAATACCGATCTTGAAAAACTTCCCGTGTAACCCACGCCTTTCTGTTGGACCGCAACACGACTGGTAGGCTTGTCTTGTCTGTACTTCGCATTGCACGGGGTGTTTCTGAATGGTAAGCCATTAAATGTTTCAGTTTGAATTCACCAGTGGCATTACCACCCGGCAGAAGTGTTAGTCAATCTTTCGCAACTTTGAAACCGCTGGCTCGACGTTCTTCTTTAGAAATGAATGTTCGAGATGGCATTTTTTTCCCAGTAAAGCCCGGTCTCATCAACATTGATGATGAGACAAGCAGGAATTTTTTCTCGTGCTACGAAATCTTGAAACTTGTCTGGAAACTCAGCTGCAGCTTGAGTGTCCACGCTGACGGCCTCACCTGATATCTGGATATTGTGAAGATTGGAACGTTGCTTGAACCGATGAAACCAGCCTCTGCTGGCAGCAAAAGTCGGAGTGGAACTCCCTTCACCTTCTTCTGTCTTTAACATCTCATACAAAGATTTTGTTTTTGTTCATATGGGATCTTGACTCAGTGGTGTATTCTTCTTATTTAAATCTTCGATCCAGACTGCTATCAACTTCTCCATTCTTTCTAGGATAGAAGATCTCAAACTAGAAAGTTTTGTTGCACTTATAGGTGTTGAACTTTCGCTCGAAAGTTTAATTTTTTCCCGATTTTTATGAATCGTTCTCACAGTCTCTGCCAACAATTGTTGCTTTGCCTCCATTTTCCATTCTTCTAATCTCCTTCATCTTCAATTCCAAAGTTACGCTTTTACGCTCTTTTTTCTTCATAGGCGGCATTTTCAACGTAGCGTTAAATTATATATCTCCACCAAACGTTCAAACACGACTGCCAGCCGAGTAAACATATGGAAGAAACGAAACAAACGAGAGAATCCCCATAGAACAAAGTCCTAGGATCTTCGATCAGAATCGTCAGAGAAAGCGTGGATTCCCGCGACAGAAGAGAAGCCAATGACTACATTATGTACACTCTTTGGCAAAAAAATTGACTGTCCGCGCCTGAGTCTAAGTCCCTTATTTCGCACAATGTGGCATCATTGCGCGTATTCAACTCAGCGCCATCTGTTATTCATTTCCTTAAGTCAAGCCTCGAACAAAGCAGGAAGACTCCGCCCGCCCATTGACGATTCTTCTTGGTAGTCCATTTATCATTCCCCACATTTCAGTAAAAAGCTATTGACCGATCTCGAAACAGGTAACGCATTTTCCTGTCCCTGCATTGACTATAATATTAGCCAAGATATCGCCGACCATACCTCAATCGGACGAAATTCGGTTCCAGCTACACTTTTCTTAAATTCTGATCGTGAAACATATCGTTAAAGTTGTAATTAACAAGATTGCAATAAAGCGCAGTAAAAATGAGGTTCAGTTATACATTTTATTCCAAATAATTAGCGTAAAATTATAACGATATTTATTTATATATTGATGTGGCTAATTAGTTGCAATAATGAAACACATAATGGGGTGTGTGGTCCGAGAAGTGGGTGTAAATGTTCAAAGATCCAGAGTTTTTAGTTCTACAAAACTATTGAAACGAATGTAAAGAGATTATTTCGGATAATTGTCTAATGCCAGTTGAATGTAACTGACTTCCGAGGCAGGATAAGGTTGTTTACCCACTGCACGAGTCGTCTGTGAACATGAGCTCCGTTTGCTTGTGGCTAACCATCTAGTCTCGTAAACGCGTGGTCCTCGGTTCGAGTCTAGGTTTTCCAATTATTTTTTTGCATTTATTTTAAACAAGTCGAACCTACAACTGCGTTATGCGTAAAATATAACATCGATTCTTACCTGCTTGCGTCAGGACATAACATACTTAAGGAAAGACTCGTAACTGAGTGCTTCTTAATAAACTGCACACGTAACTATGAAAGCTTTCACAGAGGTAACACTGAAAGAAATCTTCTCGGGCTTCAACATCGTAGAAATAGTGTCGTGTGGTTACGTTAGGTGGACTATAACGAGTTCGCACCATCTTCAAGGAGACGAAAAACTAAATAATATTACTATACCAATTTCTTATTATGCGTCTGGATTTACGATTCGTCGACTTCTAAGTCATTAAAGGTGGAAAGGGAATGGAGACAAGGAATGGGAAGGAATTCGGACCATGGGTTTTGGAAGAAATAATCCCGCTATTCACACGAAGTGACTTGGAGAAACGAAGGAAAATCCAAATCTGGATAGCCGGATAGGAATTCAAACAAGCTTCCTCTCGAATGCGGAGCCATAGCGTTAACGCTCAGCCATTAGGTTCAGTTTTTCAATATCTTTCGTATTTGATCTATGATGCCGTCCATAAAATTATTTAAAAAATCTATTGAAAAGTTAAAAATCGTAAATTAAAATATATGTGCAGAAGTGAGTTCATCTGATGAGAGCGGGGATATCAAAAAAATCTCTGAAATCAGAAACGCAATTCAAATTTCATTTTCTCTCTCTCTACTCTTTTCGCCCCTCTCTCTTTTTTTAATTTTTTTTGCTAGGGCTTTACGGCTCGGCGACAGAAAGGTCATTAGAGGCGAGATCGGATTGGGGCAAGAAACGGGCAGGAACTCGGCCATGGCCTTTTCAAGGAAGCATCCGGGCGTTCGCCTGGAGTGACTTGGGGAAACCATGGAAAACCCAGATCTGGATGCCCGGACGCGGATTCAAACCCGCGCCCTCCCGAATACGAGGCCAGAACGTTAACCGTTCACGCACCACACCCGGTACTTTTTTTAAATTTTTAGCAGCTATCAAATTCAAAGTGAATATAAGCTCCCTCTTATATGGAAGATATTGTCATATTAATCCCGTTGTTTAATGAAGTAGTATTAAACCAAAAATGACGAGCAAAATTGATCGGTTTGCTAGTAACCAAATAGATAACATTTCAGTCTTTTCGTAGAAATGTTAAAAAAAAAAAAAAAAAATCAATTCACATTCTAATTGAGCAAAGACCTCAGACCGGATGCTAAAACTACAGAAATTTGCAGTCTAAATAAAATTTGGTAAAATAAGAAATTTCAATGTAGTTATGATGTAATTCTCTATCATATTTTCTCATTTTTTTTTCAAGTATGTCTTTCAGTAAAGATTAAGAGGTAGTTGGAATGAAATTATCACGCTGAGCAATAAAACAGCTAATTGTTACAAAATTTTATAAATCGGCAGTACTACTCTCCGCAGCTAGAGTGTAATTCTAAAATATCATAGTAGACGGAAACGTAGTGTTTACAAAGCGTATAATACTGGTTTCCTTGTTCCTTGCCACACTGACATTCCCGCACTGAATTTCAATTTTATGCCTCAGTTTTCCTCCTACAATGTTCTGATTGAATGCCTATAAGACTTTGCAATATTTAAACTTACAAAAGAAATTGTTGCTCGTCATTCTGAGACAGACATTATAATGTAAATTATTTGGGTTGGAATAAAATATACAGTAGCTACAGTTTGAATTTTGAAAAAACCGTGCGGCAAGAGAATCAATTCTTATCACCGATCAAGAAAAACAAAGTTACTTTCATAGCGTTTGTTGATTTAGAAAAAAAAGCTGTTTGTGATGTAAGGCGGGACAAAATGTTCAAACTTTTTAAAAAAAGTCAGGTCTTACGTATCGAGATAGAAAAATATTTTATAAGTGATATAAGAAGTGGCTATAATAAAAGTAGAGAATCATGAGAGTCACCAATCAGTTGAAAAGTGTATCAGATATGGTTGCAGTTCATCCTTACTAATATTCAACTTATATGTGGAGGAAGCTACAAAAGAAGTAAAAGAGGAATTTTAATGTGGCTTCATGAAAAAGTAGTTTCAAATAATGCCCCAGGAACCAGAGAGAACTTTTTAAAACTGTATGTATGGAGCATAGCACCTTATGGTAACGAAGCATGGACTTCAGGAATACCTGAAAGAAGGAAAATTGAAGCATTCGAAATGTGGTGCTATAGGAGGATGCCGAAAATTAAGTGGACAGTTAAACCACGAAATTAATATATTTTGTAAATGATGGCTGACGAAAGAAGTTTGTGGAAGAATCGTACACAAAGAAGAAACAGATTCGTGGGTGGTTTTTTAATACATTTGGGATTGGTTATGTATGAAGCAGATAACGGTGGACGTGTTTTAAGAGAGGTGTTTTGAGATGAAGGGGATAGTGCAAAATAAGATGGGATGGTGGTTTATATCAAACCAATCGAGAGACTGACGACAGTAAAATAAGAGATGAAATAAGACAGAAGGTGCCGGCCGATTGAGACCTACTCCCCCGAAACACATCGATGGGGCCGACAGCTTAGCGTCACAAATCCGGCGGACGAGTCACTGTCAGAAGTTCCATACGCGCTACAGAGAGGTTTGGGATTTAAACCAGGACTTTCGTGCACCATCTGATAATTAGTAATAATGCACCGCCACCGAAACATGCCCTAGTTTTAAAAAGTTCTTCAACCACCGGAGCTCAAATCAGATGACGCCGCGCATCATCACGGAGCTATAATGACCCGAAACGAGGAAGTTGGCTATAGAAGTGTAGCATTTAAAAATCAACCTTTCACCTCCGTCACATGCTGTTTGTTGCAGACGCGTAAATTCCAATTGAGGTAGCTGACTCAATCTCATACCACTGCGGTGCAAGACAATCTTCTTATATCTATCACCTTAGTAATATATGAATTTTATGAGCGGAACCGAATATAAAGCATCCAGCATCTTTAATTCATTTAATTTATAGCTGCTGAAAATATAAAAAAAATGGAGAGAGGTTGAAAATGAGAGAGAGAGACAGATTTTTTTTTTTTTTTTTTTTTTTTAATTGTGTTTCTGATTTCAGACATTGTTTTGGAAACTCACGCTCTCATCAAATTATCGCACTTCTACCGACATTTTATCATTTACGATTATTAACTTTGCTTTAAGTAGATTTTTAAATAATTTTATGGATGTAATCGTAGACCAAATACGACTAGTAATGAAAAAGTGAAGCTAATGGTGTCGCATTAGGGAGGAGACGGCTTCGAATACCTCCACCTATCGAGATTTGGGTTTTCCAAAATCACTCCAGGCAAATGGTGGTATAGTTCCTTTAAAAAGCCAAGGCCGAATTTCTTCCAGTTCCTTTTCCGCAGTCCTTCCCCGCCTCTAACGACCTCGACGTTGACGAAACGTAGTGCCATAAGAAGGAAAAAAATTGAATGGGAAGGAGTCATTGTTAGTCGGGTTAATGCAAGCTGCGACCACAACAACTACTACAGCTACTGTAAAACGCTGAAAAAACTCAGAAGTTCAATTCAGAAACGAAGAAGACGAAATGTAAGCAAGGAAGCAAGCATTGCTCACGACATAGCTGGTCCACACGTTGCTTATCACACCGTCGATCTTCTGCAAAACTTTGGTTGGAAAATAATCACCCACCCATCATACAGTTGCAGACTTGGCCCACAGTGACTACCACCTTTTCCTAAGCTGCGAAAATATTTGACTGACTTAGATATTAAAGATGAAGTTCAATGCTTGCTCAAAGACATGAGGCGAGCATACATTCTTTTCCCTTTTTTGCTTATGGTTTTACGCGTTGTCGACATCGAGATCATTAGAGGCGTGAAAGGAGTTGTAGCAAGGATTTCTCCAATGGCCTTTTAAAGGAACCTTTCCAGTATTCACATAGAGTGATTTGGGGAAATCAGTGAAACCCAAATCTGGATGGCCAGACGAGGATTCGAACCCGCAACCTCCCGAATGAGAGGCCAGCGCGTCAGCGCTTATTCCACCACGCTCCATTATTTTTATAAACTGTCACTGCATCTACAATAATGCGTGTGCCGAATTGTGAAGATGGAGAAAAAATAAATGATTGCTCAATCTTTCCAAAAGAGTCGATCGTGATAAATTATTACGTGTTATTTAGTGTTATAAAGGTATTCTTCTTGGCCGAAGGAAATAGGAAGTTGGCACTTACTTCCTCTTAGACGTTGCCACATCTACTTCTTCCAGTGTTGCCACGATTTCTGACTTCTGGCAGTGCTGTGGTAATTTCCTATTCAAGGAAACGTATCTTACAGCTAGGCGGTATCAAGAGAACAGACACATTGCCTAAATAGAAATTTACTTTCCTTCCCCGTCTATCTATCATATTTTTATTTGACTGATTATTTCTGTTATAACAGTTTGATTCTTTATATAGATCATCATTAACTATTCAACTTGAAATGTTGTATCTTTATATATATATATATATGTTTACTTTTATTGTATAATGGACGAGGTAGGTTTACCCGTAATGCAGAATGGTCGAACGGTTAAGCATTGGCCTGCGGAGGTGAGGGTGCTGGGTTCGATCCCACCTCAAGTCGAGCATTTTTACATTGACTATCCCCTTCTCACTTGTTGTAAAATACATATCATATATGTAAAAGTAAACATTATTATATTTTACATCAAATTGTTTAAAAACAAACTCCGATGAAAACATTTTTTTGATTAGTTCATAGGCCTCATTGGCGGTTAAAGGTGTGTTTGTGGAATTTAAAATATTGCTCATCCAATATAATGTGACGAGTTTAGTTGACTTTAGTTCCGTAAAGGCAGAGAGTTTGATTGGAGTCCACTTAATTTTCGGCATCCTCCTATAGCACCACATTTCGAATGCTTCAATTTTCCTTCTTTCAGGTATTCCTGAAGTCCATGCTTCGTTACCATAAGGTGCTATGCTCCATACATACAGTTTTAAAAAGTTCTCTCTGGTTCCTGGGGCAATATTTGAAACTACTTTTTCATGAAGCCACATTAAAATTCCTCTTTTACTTCTTTTGTAGCTTCCTCCACATATAAGTTGAATATTAGTAAGGATGAACTGCAACCATATCTGATACACTTTTCAACTGATTGGTGACTCTCATGATTCTCTACTTTTATTATAGCCACTTCTTATATCACTTATAAAATATTTTTCTATCTCGATACGTAAGACCTGACTTTTTTTAAAAAGTTTGAACATTTTGTCCCGCCTTACATCACAAACAGCTTTTTTTTCTAAATCAACAAACGCTATGAAAGTAACTTTGTTTTTCTTGATCGGTGATAAGAATTGATTCTCTTGCCGCACGGTTTTTTTCAAAATTCAAACTGTAGCTACTGTATATTTTATTCCAACCCAAATAATTTACATTATAATGTCTGTCTCAGAATGACGAGCAACAATTTCTTTTGTAAGTTTAAATATTGCAAAGTCTTATAGGCATTCAATCAGAACATTGTAGGAGGAAAACTGAGGCATAAAATTGAAATTCAGTGCGGGAATGTCAGTGTGGCAAGGAACAAGGAAACCAGTATTATACGCTTTGTAAACACTACGTTTCCGTCTACTATGATATTTTAGAATTACACTCTAGCTGCGGAGAGTAGTACTGCCGATTTATAAAATTTTGTAACAATTAGCTGTTTTATTGCTCAGCGTGATAATTTCATTCCAACTACCTCTTAATCTTTACTGAAAGACATACTTGAAAAAAAATGAGAAAATATGATAGAGAATTACATCATAACTACATTGAAATTTCTTATTTTACCAAATTTTATTTAGACTGCAAATTTCTGTAGTTTTAGCATCCGGTCTGAGGTCTTTGCTCAATTAGAATGTGAATTGATTTTTTTTTTTTTTAACATTTCTACGAAAAGACTGAAATGTTATCTATTTGGTTACTAGCAAACCGATCAATTTTGCTCGTCATTTTTGGTTTAATACTACTTCATTAAACAACGGGATTAATATGACAATATCTTCCATATAAGAGGGAGCTATATTCACTTTGAATTTGATAGCTGCTAAAAATTTAAAAAAAGTACCGGGTGTGGTGCGTGAACGGTTAACGTTCTGGCCTCGTATTCGGGAGGGCGCGGGTTTGAATCCGCGTCCGGGCATCCAGATCTGGGTTTTCCATGGTTTCCCCAAGTCACTCCAGGCGAACGCCCGGATGCTTCCTTGAAAAGGCCATGGCCGAGTTCCTGCCCGTTTCTTGCCCCAATCCGATCTCGCCTCTAATGACCTTTCTGTCGCCGAGCCGTAAAGCCCTAGCAAAAAAAAATTAAAAAAAGAGAGAGGGGCGAAAAGAGTAGAGAGAGAGAAAATGAAATTTGAATTGCGTTTCTGATTTCAGAGATTTTTTTGATATCCCCGCTCTCATCAGATGAACTCACTTCTGCACATATATTTTAATTTACGATTTTTAACTTTTCAATAGATTTTTTAAATAATTTTATGGACGGCATCATAGATCAAATACGAAAGATATTGAAAAACTGAACCTAATGGCTGAGCGTTAACGCTATGGCTCCGCATTCGAGAGGAAGCTTGTTTGAATTCCTATCCGGCTATCCAGATTTGGATTTTCCTTCGTTTCTCCAAGTCACTTCGTGTGAATAGCGGGATTATTTCTTCCAAAACCCATGGTCCGAATTCCTTCCCATTCCTTGTCTCCATTCCCTTTCCACCTTTAATGACTTAGAAGTCGACGAATCGTAAATCCAGACGCATAATAAGAAATTGGTATAGTAATATTATTTAGTTTTTCGTCTCCTTGAAGATGGTGCGAACTCGTTATAGTCCACCTAACGTAACCACACGACACTATTTCTACGATGTTGAAGCCCGAGAAGATTTCTTTCAGTGTTACCTCTGTGAAAGCTTTCATAGTTACGTGTGCAGTTTATTAAGAAGCACTCAGTTACGAGTCTTTCCTTAAGTATGTTATGTCCTGACGCAAGCAGGTAAGAATCGATGTTATATTTTACGCATAACGCAGTTGTAGGTTCGACTTGTTTAAAATAAATGCAAAAAAATAATTGGAAAACCTAGACTCGAACCGAGGACCACGCGTTTACGAGACTAGATGGTTAGCCACAAGCAAACGGAGCTCATGTTCACAGACGACTCGTGCAGTGGGTAAACAACCTTATCCTGCCTCGGAAGTCAGTTACATTCAACTGGCATTAGACAATTATCCGAAATAATCTCTTTACATTCGTTTCAATAGTTTTGTAGAACTAAAAACTCTGGATCTTTGAACATTTACACCCACTTCTCGGACCACACACCCCATTATGTGTTTCATTATTGCAACTAATTAGCCACATCAATATATAAATAAATATCGTTATAATTTTTACGCTAATTATTTGGAATAAAATGTATAACTGAACCTCATTTTTACTGCGCTTTATTGCAATCTTGTTAATTACAACTTTAACGATATGTTTCACGATCAGAATTTAAGAAAAGTGTAGCTGGAACCGAATTTCGTCCGATTGAGGTATGGTCGGCGATATCTTGGCTAATATTATAGTCAATGCAGGGACAGGAAAATGCGTTACCTGTTTCGAGATCGGTCAATAGCTTTTTACTGAAATGTGGGGAATGATAAATGGACTACCAAGAAGAATCGTCAATGGGCGGGCGGAGTCTTCCTGCTTTGTTCGAGGCTTGACTTAAGGAAATGAATAACAGATGGCGCTGAGTTGAATACGCGCAATGATGCCACATTGTGCGAAATAAGGGACTTAGACTCAGGCGCGGACAGTCAATTTTTTTGCCAAAGAGTGTACATAATTTCATCTGGCACAAAAACACTTTAAACAATCTAAGGCACTAGAGTTCTTGTTTACTGGTGCAGTAACTCCAGTATTTTCCTCAAAAAGAGGCAAATCCAGAAGAATATATTAATGTAACCACTGTGAAAATTCATCTTCATTACCAGATTGGCGCATTTTCTTACTTGGATTAGGCTCTTGTATTGCATCAGAAGCTACTTGATGAACTGTCTTGTCGACTGATATCATTAACACCACCTTCCTCTGCTGATTACAATATATTTACTTTGAAAATAATGTCTTTCATACACACACAAGGAAAGGAATTTGAATAGAACAATTGTAACTATGCAATTGTTCGCATCGAGTAGCTTACCAGCATTAAGCGTTTCATTTTTATCTGAAACACTTTCTCACTCATCAATGTCTCGTGTTTCTGTAGCCAAAATGATATAATGTACAGCTAAAGATACTCTCAGATATACTTGCTAGATGGCAGCATGTAACATAGAAACGTCGACAGACAATACCATGAGGAAAAACTGGGATCTGACTTACAGGGCAACAGAAATCGGCAGTTAACTGCTCCCCAAGTCAGGCTCCGGCAGCCCAAGTCTGACTCGGGTTCTGGCGTGAATGTGTTAAACTGTTTTTGAAGGTATACTGTTATATGTAATGTTTATGTGACAGATTGCCTTTTAGTGATTGCACAAAAACTACCTAAAAACCACAATAAGGATACCTGGTATTTGGAAACCTGGACTCGATCCTGCCCGCAGTAGCCTGATCTAGCGTGTGGCACCTTATCACACAGCCACACTGGCAGGGTCTGTTGTGTATATTTACTAACAACTTTTAATCATCTTTTATATGATTTAATTACCTTCTATCAGTAGGTTCCGTCAGTTGGAAGTACTTTTTGTATTTTATAATTATTCTTTCTATAATGCCAGGTACAATACAGGGTGTTTCTAAATTAATATTGGGGTTTTAACACTTTGTAGTATTTATTACAACTCAACAGTTATACCTACAAGCTTACAAGTGTCCAATGTGAGCACCTCTTGTCACATGGCTTACATCAAATTGATAGCCCATTTCTTCCCAAATGCTGATTAGTGTTCGTAGTTGTAATTTTTACAACAGCTGCCTCAATCCTGTTTTCTTAGGTCGGTTACGTCAGCTGGTAGTGGAGGCACATACACACGACCCTTTATGAACCCCCACAGGTAAAAATCATGGTGTCAGATCCGGAGAACATGGAGGCCATGTGAAATGAGCACTGTCTTTGGGCCCTTTGCGGCCAATCCAGAGGTCGGGTATAGTGATGTTCCACCAGTCGGGTACATCATTATGCCGTTGAGGCGGTGCCAAATGAAGTAATTTGGTTCATCTTCTACCAATTAGGGAAATAGCCATAGTTGTAGAGCATCAAGGTAGGAAATAGCAATTACAGATGTTTCTCCAAAGAAATAGGCCCATAAACTTTCCACCGAAATATGGCACAAAAAAGAAATCGGTTTAGGGGAGTCTCTTTGCAATTTGTACCATCTCGTGGCGATTTTCTGAACCCCAGATGCGCACATTACGAGTGTTCACATGTCCACTGATGTAACATGTCGATTCATCATTGAAAACAACATGATCCAGAAAATCTTCATTGTCATGCAACAATATTTTATGTGAAAAGTAAACCATGGTCTGTAGCTTTTACAGCCTGTAACAAATGTAAATGATAAGGATGTAGCTTCCATAAAACTTTGCCAACAGTCATCACCAGAATTGCTAATTCACGACTAGCGTTCCAAACTGATTTCTTTGGGCTACGCATGAATAACTCTCTCTCACTCAACACACACTTTATTAACCCTTGGCTGTCCCATACTCTTTCCTTTGCAGAGGCAGCCATCATTTTCAAACTGATATCATCTATGGATGTTATCACTTGAATTACATATGAACTTAATCCGGAACGCACGTTTCACAGTAACTACAGATTCAGTCTTTGCAAACTGCAGAATACAAAAAGCTTTCTGTTCACTATTTGCCATTTCTGCTGCTACTGCTCTCTAACAGATGACAGAGGAAACATTGCATTCACATGTACACAGGCACCCTGTAGGTATAACTGTTTAAGTTGCTCTTTCATTTCATATATTCATTATAATTTAATGTTTTATGTAATCAATCCAACAAAGCGTTAAAACCCCGATATTCATTTAGAAACATCCAGTATAACATTTTTGTGCAGTAGTTGGTAAAATTACAGAATAGTACAATCATTCCTAGACTTCTGTTTATTCATATTCCATTAAATAGCTTTCTTTAATTATGTCTTATATGTTCAGTGCACATTTCCCAATTAATATCAAATAGGTCAAAGTGGTAGTAATTTAGGTGCTCTATTGATTTCACCAGGAATTTGTTCTGTAACTAATCAATACATTTTGGATGAGGTTGAGTGGCATGATTTTTAAGGATTTTTGACTGACAGATTAGTTTGCTTTTAGGACAGTAATGAGTACCACTAATTATCTAAATTTTAATTATTCAAAGGAGACATTCTATTTGTATGATTGAGATGGATTAACTTCAGTAGGAGGGTTGAAGTGTGTTTTGTTTTTCATTTAATTTTATATTCAGACATGTAAGAAATGACACGAACTTTCATTGAATAGAGCAATTAAAGAAATAAGTTAAAAGTGTTATCAGTAGTTCTATGTGGTCACTGCAAGCAGGGCCAGCATTGGAGGAGGGGTAAGCAGGGCAAATGTATCCAAGGCCCACTGACCAAGGACTGCCCTAATGACCAATCAGAGAGGCCCATGGGTCCAAGAATCCACCTTT
>JARYHS010008297.1:0-63471 GCA_031002005.1 Vandiemenella viatica
TTCTCTACACAGCTTTGGTGTTACGGTAACCTGTCATCGGGTTATTATTCCATTCCGTTAACGGGCATGTACACGAGCATCTTTTTCTTGCAACATTCTGGCATAAATTACGCAATAGTTGCCCGGCAACATATCCGGCAATAGATGCTCAATAAATGGCCCAGCAATGTGTGGCTCCACTATCGCCGGGCACTTGATGCGCTTTATTATTGCTTAGCATTTCCCGTTTACACGCATTGTATGCTCGGCAATCAGCATCATGGCAGAGGACGAAATAATTGTCGCTGCTGCATATGTTATCTTGCAAAACAACATATCTGTTGCTATCGAATCTCTTCTATTTTATTTTTACTGGTTTGGAATAAGGAAGTTACGGTGATTAGCGAATAATCAATCAAATCATGATCAGCTGACACCTCAGTCATTCGGTTGGCATTGTTCTGGCTATCTTGACTGTCCATCTCTTCATCGGTAACATCACGAGATAACACGAATGACATTGCATTGAATGCAAACCATGTTGAAAACACTTGCGTTACCACCTGCGCTACCACTTTTGTTTCTTTTAACTCTATCTTGGCGAATGTTCTCTAACTTTTAATTTTTTTGTATGCTTTATTATTGAAAATATCAAACTTAGTGGCTATGTAGCTCCTACTGTCTTTCTTCTTTTCTCGGTCTTTGTAAATGGATGCTTCAACATCCCACAACTCTGGGTGTAAGTATATTTCTTTTATAAAATTTAAGATCTTTTCGGTTGACCAGTTATTCATTTCGACACGGATTTTATCAAAAAATTGGTAAAAAAAAAACACGTATGAAGTGCCTATATGCGCATAAAGGCGCGTCCACACCAGAGGAACACAGAGGAACTTCTTGTTACTAAACTGTTGCGGTCTGTTTCTAGAAACAGAAACCGATCGCAACTTTCAGAAACATTCCGTCCACACCAAAACACCTAATTTAGGAGCAGTTTTCTTGTGTTACTGTTTACGGTTGTTAAGCTACGTCCACACCAAAAGGAACACAGAGGAACATGCTGTTGATGTTGCTAGTTCCAGCAACTTGTTCCCTCATGTTACCCAATGTTCCTCAATATTTCTCAATGTTTATGTCAACAGAAACACAAGTTCCTTGAAGTTGACTGTTTCCAGAAGTAGCGGTAAAGATGAAAGGAAACAAAGGAACATTGGTAAACATTATCGTGTTTAAAACTGTTGTTAGTTTGGTGTGGACAGCTTGTTTCGTGTTGCTGTTACCTCAGTTGTTGAACTCCCACAAAAATGTTCGAGCGATTTAATAAATTTAATTGAATTATATGGAAATGCAGAATGTTTGTAGAGTTCATGTGATTCAAGCTATATAAATCGGCAAAAGAAACACGATTCGTGGATGATGGTGCAGACGTAAGTGGCATACTTTTTCATAGAGAAAGAGAGAAAAAATTATTTGGAACTAAAAAATCTGGTGCTGCAGCAACTTTGGCTTACAAATATTTGGAATTTCTTGCGGATAGAAATCAAGTGCGTCATTGTTCAGAAAAAGGATGTAGTGATACACAAGTAAATTCAATTAACATTACCATAATTTTAATATTATTTAAATAACAGATTGCCACGGGACCATTCCTCCTGATAATAAAAATAGTTACCAAATTCCTGTGGAATAATTTTTGCTTCAGTGGACGAATTACGTCCTCGTTTCTGTAATGGGAATATTACCATACTGTGCCTGCGTTTACGTCTTTCCTCCAAATACCTGGTATTAATTCACCATTATCTTTGTCTTCACCATGTAAAGGGCGGCGTGTAGAATTTTCTTGATGGAAATTGTGTATACATATAGCTACAGTTACAATTTTTTCTACATTTTTAGGAGAGGGTAGTAATGGTTTTCTTAATATTCTGAATCGAGTTCACAGCATTCTCAGTACATTTTCTGGCCCTAGAAAACCTATAGTTAAATATTTTTTTCAATGATCCTTTTTTCTTGGTATCCGGGATAAGGTTTCAACAGTTTAGGAGATAATGGAAAAGCATCATCGCCCAAAAATACATAAGGCATTGATTCCGTTCGACCAGGAAGAGGACAATCAGGTGGTAAATTAAGTTGATACTTCATCAGCATCTTCCTGAAACGTGTATTTGCAAATACACCTCCATCATCCATATCCATACACTAATACACAAAATGCACAGGAATTTTCACCAGTGTATGCACACTATAGACCCCCCCCCCCCCTTCCTCTCGTCTTCATTGTCATGTAAACGTTATCGTACTTCATTCCCTCCTTCAATTGACATTTGTACAAGTAAAGAAAAGCCACAAAACGCTCAACATGCATCTACCAGTCCACATAATATTAATTACGAAGATATGGCAAATGATTTTTTGTACTGTTAAAACGAAATGTATTTCAGCATTTTTACAATTTTCATGTACCATTGGTATTTTTTAGAAGGAAATACAATTAAAATTACAAAATAATTCATGAATCAGAATCAGTTATTAACAGTTACAATTGATTTTACCTGTGATTCTTGGCTGTCCGGCTGGCGCAGCGTCATATTTCTTGTGGTCCCCTGGAAGAAGACCGCAGAATGATTTTCGGAAACGTCGGCTACAAGAAATATGACGCGGCGCCACCCGGACAACCAAGAATCAACTGACTTTGGCCTGGGAAGCATACGATTACATTTGAATTTACCCGTATTTGATCATGGAGAACTGAAATAATCGCATCACAAACTTCTGGCGCAATTTTGGATGAAGATTGTTTCGAGATTCGAAATAAGTACAGCAAATATGTTTAGGAATCTCCAGTAGCTAGAAATATTAAAGTCAACAGCAAACGTTCCATTGGAGATATTGCGGCCCTGTAGTTTGTATTTTGTTTTCGAATACTGTTCAGTTTTAGAAAGTAACCATTCTAAATCAGTGCTGCTCATTCGAATAAAGTTTTTGATGTGTCCGTCCTCAATATGTGCTGATAACAGATCGTATTTAAAAAAAAAAAATATATCCATGAGGCGTTCAACTCCATGTTAATTTCTCCCCAAAAGATTTGATCTCGTCCAGCATTTGCGGTTTCTTTTTTTCTTTTGATTCGAAATAATATAAATTGCAGCAGGTGCTGACGAAACCTCACTGTCGCACCACATCATTGTATACTAACTGAATTATAATCGTAACAGAATGTTTTTATTTCGCACAGAAAAATAAATATTGTTGCTCTTGGTGTAGACGGGTAACAACTGTAAACAGTAACACAAGTAAACTGTTCCTAAATTAGGTTTTTTGGTGTGGACAGAATGTTTATGAAAGTTGCGATCTGTTTCTGTTTCTAGAAACAGACCGCAACAGTTTAGCAACAAGAATTTCCTGTGTTCCTCTGGTGTGGACGCGCCTTTAGAATCGATACAAGCGATCGGATACAATGCATTGCTTCCGTTGTAAACAAATACCCAATTTATTAGATGGATGCCGCAGAACGATTTTCCCAAACATTATTTTTCTTGGTCTAGGCCGAATTTTACCCTAACCACGACCTCTATGACAAAACTAGACTGTTTAGTTTGATATGATCCCTGTGTCAATAATTAATAAATCTGTGATAATAATATCTGCAACAGAGACTCTCTCCATTTTATTTTATTTTTTATCTAGGCTATCTAGGTAGTTCCTTAATTACTAATTTTTCAGTTCATTCATTCTTCGTAATATGGAATAACACCTCAGAAATTTAGGCTGTGTTATATTATTATTATCATTATTCATCATTTGCGATGGACACATGCCAACTTTGCATTACACGAATTTTCGACTTAAATTCTTTCACTATTTGTGGTATCCTATTAATGACTTCCTCCACAACGACTCCCCGACTGGGCTCACTTATGCTGAAACCAAATACCAATTTATGGCGCTCTCTTCTCTACTGCGAACCATTCTTAGTTCTTATTCCAATATCCAACCAGGAACCATCATGAACGAAAACCTCATACTGCCTACAATTTCTTCCCGCTTGCCGTTTTCCATTGACTCCCAAACCAACACCTTATTCATTTCAGTCATTAGACTAGGTTCTACGGATTTAAAAAAATAAAAAAATTCGTCACCTTATAGCCAGTGGGCAGAGTATCTAGCGCTGCTTGCCCTGTTCTATTGAGGGAAACGCAATGTCGCCATCTGTTTGTGAAACGTGGAACCTATGTTCTGAATAATTGTTTGCGTATTGTGTAAACTTAGTTTATGAAGCGGAGATTGGGGAGTGTTCCGATATTCGCCTAGGTGATTGCGGGAAACCGGTCCAGAACTAGAAATTGTTGCCATTGTATGTCGCTGATCCAGTGTGGTGGCGCTTCAACTCTACACCAGCGTTTCCCACCCTCGATCCGTGTACCCCCGGGGGTCCGCGGACCTATCCTAAGGAATCCGCGGACAAAATAATAATTACCAAAACATAAATGGAGAACAAACTCTGGCCTCAGTGTGTAAGATGCGAGTCGATCTACCAAATGACAGTTCTAGAATAGCTAATTTCTGATTATTATTATTACTATTATTAGGGGAGCGTGGCTACTCTCTCTGCCGTTTAGAAAGGTTGGGAAAGGCTGCTCTACACGGAGTTTCTACACTAAGTACCAGTTCTCTTTTGTAACCTCGCCAATGCCTGCATCTGAGAACAGTAATGTGAATCAGGAAAGTTTAATTTAAGCATTCAGTAGTAACTAAAGCTGAAGTCTTCAGAGTTGTGAGTACAAATTACTAAACTCACAATTATGGCACCGATAAATTCCCGTCTTGCTACCGGTATCTTTATTGACCAGGAAGGAACAAGAGACCACCACATCCCAAAAAAGGGAATTGTTTTCTTGCATAAACCAAAGTGAAAATAATGTGTTTCGCTAAGAATGAAGCTTTCTCTTTCAAAACATACGATTACGAACTTGTTAATTTGTACTAAGTGCTTTAAAACGTTGTTGATCTGCGTACACTGATGGCTGTTATTATACTATGTCACAAATTGCTGTTTCTTCTGCTGAAGGTTCATGTTGAATGTATACTTCAGCTATGCTGCTATTCCAGTCTGTACAAAAATATTTAATTTAATTTAATTGTGATGAACCAACACGCTCTGGTGACAATTTCCCTACACACCCATTTTTCCCCTTTCCTTTTCCCATCTCCTTCTGCCCTCTACTAACTTCAACTTTAAATTCCTTCAGTATTTTTGAAAAATTATTCATCATTTCTCTTGATAATTTATTCCAATCCCCGACCCTCTTCCCTATAAACGGAAATCTTTCCATACCCTTATGCCTGGAATTGAGTGCCTGTTTGTGTCTTTTGCCTACCACGCATCTCTCATAACTCTCCCACCAATATCTTTCCATGCCTCTTCACCAATATATGCCTTGTACTCTCCCAATGACTCTCTTCATCCTCCTTCTTCTTCCAATGAATCCCATTCCAGCATCATTATCATATTAGTTACTGCCTGTGTTCTGCGGTAATTTCCAAAGATAAATCTAGCAGCCCTTCTTTGCACTCCCCCCCCCCCCCTACCCAGCTCTTGTATTTGATACGCAAAAATGTGAGTCCTGATATTATTTTCGTTCATCGTTTCTCCCATTATTTAATGTTTTTCCGAACTCTTCTAATTATTTAAAATGAGTAAACGTTTCTTTCTTCTCAATATAGCTTTAATTCATCTCCATATCTCTTACAACACCAGCAGACACTCAGTCGCTCCTCCACGCCACAAGCTATTTTTACCTCCTATTTTTCCAACTTTTCCTTAACATATCATTGTACAGGTTAAATATTCTGTATTTTTCAAAACTATATATAAAATTGACTGGGTGTATAGCAACCTAGTTCACCCTGTTTTCTGTATTTTCTCAAATCTATTATTGATTTTTTATTATCAGTAAACACCTTTTGGTTTATGTCTCCCAATTGTTGGTGAACAGTGTTACAACTGTGTTGCAAATGAATTAAGTCTGAATTGAATCTGTTACATGTATCCCGAATGTCTCTATTTTTTTATGTATAAAGATGTTGGTTTTTCTAACTATCGATATTCTTGACTCCGCTGTATTGTTTCTCTCCCCGAAATTTATCTAGTTGTACATCCATCACCTTGAAACTATCTGTAATCTGTTTTTGAATTTCAAAATTTGAGGCTGTTAATTGACTTTTTAGAAATAATGAAGTTTCTTCCATTTTATCAGTAATCATTTTGTGAAAAACCTGACTGGTAGCAGAACACCTTGATTCGTATGCTACGAATTTTCTCATGTATGTCTCTTATTGCAGATTGAAAATCTACCAACTGTTTCTGTACCGCGATCGATTGGTATTCCAGTTTATTTGATTGTGCTTCTATTTGAGACTTCAGTGATATAATTTCAAATGACTTGATCAAGTCGATTTTTTAGTTCAGACTTAAGGCCAATGGATTGTGATTCGAGTTATGATTCAAGTTGTGATTCGAGTTGTGATTTAAGTTCACTGAATTGGGATTTCATTTGTGAATACAATCCTAATACAAGAGATTTCACATCAAATTCACTCCTTTGTGGGTCACCTAACGTCTGTAAACTATTTTTACTCAAAGGTGAGAACATTAAAAATGGCGATGAATGTTCTTGCATATGTGTTGGTGTGCTACTTGTGGTTAAAACATCTCCTGTCGCTTCTGGAGACATGAAATTAGGTTCCGCCCCTAGAACTAGGCTGTCAGGAGCATTGCCTGCCACTCTGCTACTAATATTATAATTCATGATTATATAAAAATAATGATATTTTTCTGTTTTACTCATATTCTCTTCGCGGGGATTCCACGATAACCGTGACGCCCCAATTTGATGATGGATTTTTATGTAATTTGACGAGACAAATTGAAAGATCTTTTATCTCAAAAGTGAGGATATTAGGGTGGGATCCGGCCTGGACCAGAAAAAAAATCCACAAAACCACTATATCTACACGTTGGAAATGCACTATAAATGTTTTATTTTCTTCCTAGTGGATGTTGTTAGGTTGAAATACTGCCTGGACCAGAAGAAACGTCAGCAAAAGCACATGGAACTATAATTGATTTTTGACATGCTATATCTCGAAAACCAAGTGAGACATCAAAAAACTTTATTCTTTATTTTCGATTTGTTTCGTCCAGTTCTATAAGAATACATCATCAGATGCCTTTATTCGCTAAATAGGCGCAATGATTAACATGTATTTCCGCATACGAAACTGTACCAACTTGATACACTTGTATCAGTGATTAAATATATTTTAAAGCGTGATGAACGTAAAAAACATAACTTGGTACTATGTGGAAATCTATATACAAAATTCTAAGTTTAAATGAAAACTATACAACGTATACTTTGGCTCACCCTTGCTATATTGTTTGAGACAATTAAATTAAATGATAGCGGATTTGTCCACAGTATTTGTCTTGAATGATGCAAGAACTTGGCTGGTTCTCACGTGGATGTTGCCAGCAGTGGAATCTTGGTATGTTGTATCGGCTGCGTCCGCTAGGCTTCAAAATTCAGTCAGCTGCAATCTTCCTGTACTTTCAGGTGCTTCATGATTACAAACTGCGAACTCCAAGTAGTCGCTGTATTGCTTAATATTTACGCCCGTGAAATGCCAGGCTATCAAGCAAAACTGTCACGCGTCGCCCTCGCCATGTATTATTTTCGTTCATCGTTTCTCCCTTTATTTAATGTTTTGCCGAACTCTTCTAATTATTTAAAACGAATAAACGTTTCTTTCTTCTCAATATAGGTTTAATTCAGCTCCATATCTCTTACGGTGACTACCTCCAACACCAGCAGAAACTGAAAACAAATGTTTTTTTTTTATTGCTTTACGCCTCGTCGACGGCTAAGGTCATTTATATAGGCGGTATGAGACTGGGGACAAGGAACGGGAAGGAATTCGGCCATGGCCATTTTGAAGGAAGCATCCCGGCATTCCCCTGGAGTGATTTGGGGAAACCATGGAAAACCCAAATCTGGATGCCCAGACGGGGATCCCAACCCGCGTCCTCCCGAACGCGAGGCCAGTACGCTAATTGGTGTGGAAATTTCGTTGATTCTTACGTCGTCACACCAAGCAACTAGCTATCTACCTTAGCAATCAACGCAATAAAAAACAACCGCACGAAAGAAAACTTCAAAGAATATGCGTGCGTAACATAGATTTCATTTGTAAATACGGGATCGTCTCATCCTGTTCTGCACCACCATATTCAAGCAATGGTCTGATCAAAGTTCTATAACCAAATTCCCTTACATCTCTGGTACATCCTTTCATCGCTCTTTCAAACAAGTGAAATTTTGAACCTTTTTCTTACCACCTGTCCAATGTGACCTGCCCACTTAAGTTTATCAAATGTTATAACAATGTATTTAATTTAATGTCTTTAACAAGCAATTTCTTTCCCACTTTATAATCATAATCAACTGTCAGATTTTTATCTGTGTACCTAATAAGTTTACTATTCTTTGACTGTATTCATCCCATATTCTCACTCAGTTAGATATCCTGTCCAGATTACCATGCGGTTGTTTACAGTCTTCTACCGTTTTGATCCTATTAGATAACATTATATCATCTGCAAACAATCTGACTTCTGATGGTAAAACATTAACATAATCATTCATTACAGTAACGAATAGCAATGGTCCCAATGCGGTACGCTGTGGGACTCCCATGTTCACTTACACTTCTTTTGGCCCTGCATTTCCTACCCTAACGTATTTCTTTCTATCTTTTAAGAAGTCTTCTAGCCAGCAAATTACTTTTTCATCCACTCCAATAAGTTTTACCTTATTTAACACCATTTTATGGGTAACTCTGTCAAAATCCTTTGAAAGATCTATTGCTACAGTATCAGTTTGTCCGTTTCATCCTAAATTTCTTACATATAGCCCACTGAGTTTCGCCTATAGCTTTGCCGCTGGCTTTAAAACCATCTACGTTCTTTACTGAAAGGTATGATGTGATTGTAGATCAATCTCTCCATTATTTTACTCACCACTGACGTCAAACTGATTGGCCTTTAATTTTCGACCCTGTCACCCCTCCGTTTTGGACTGATAACGCTATTGCAGTTTTAAAATCCTCTAGTAAGCAGCAAGTATCCAGACTAAATTTAAATAACGTTTCAGGATAATGTACAATGTCACATCCTGCTATCTTTAAGGCATCCCTAGTGATATTATCTACACCAGCCACTTTGTGCGTTTTTTAAAATTATTATTTCTTAGTTTCTTCATGATATCTTCAAACTGAATTTCAAGTGTTTTAATCTGTTCATTTCTAACTGTGGGGATAAGCTCCTTTCCGATTAACCTCCTACCATTCCTGCATCATAGTCGCTAATGGTCTTATTAAACCAGTACCCAGTAACTCTGCCTTTTTCAAATCCTCAGTTACGTCTTCTCAGTCCTTATCTATAACGCCGTCTCTAAAGACCTCGCTGTTGAGAGACGTAAATACTATTAAAAAAAAAAAATTATCTATAACTGAATCAAAACCCTTTCTTCCTCTCAGTTTTCTAATATAGCCATAGAAATTTCTAGATACATCCGTCCGTGTTCCCCCTGCACCAATAATATTCTTCATACATCCATCTTTAACCACCTTCTTTGCCACTATTAACTCCTAGTTTAGTTGTTTCAAGAATTCGCTATTGACTTGGTGTTTTTTACTCTTATGTTCTCATCAAACCCTTTAACTGCATCACCACCCTGTTATAGTATGTTGGTTCTGTATTTCTCTTTATTTTCCGTTTTGGAATAAATACTTTTTCACCCTAATTTATTATTTCCTTGACTCAACTGCACTGTACTTGTACCATCCTTCCATTTGCTGAAACTGGCGCTCGATTTCAGGCAAAAGGGTGTGGGAAGATTTTCTTTTTTAGGTAAGGGTGTCAGGGATTGGAATGAGTTACCAGGGGGAATGATGAATAGCCTACCGAAAACGTTAAAAGAATTTAAAGTTAAAATTTGTAGAGGGCAAGTGTAGGTGAGTGGGTGTGTAGGGAAATTGCCACCGGAGCGTGTGCTCCATTGCAATTAAATTAAACTGTCCCTGAAAAATGTTTTCAGTTCTGAAATTTGTGCCTTTTTATAATTGTACCAGTGTCCCCCTTCAATTCTGGCCACTGGTTTACTGAATCCCCTTACAACTATCAGGATTGTATTATGGTCAGCTATTCCTTCAGTTACCCGAGACCACACAACATTATTATCATGAAGCTTTATTAGGAAGATATCTAACATGTTTAGCCCCCTTGTGTTCTGCTTTACCGCTTGTGTAAAACCTCCCTCTCTTACTAAGGTATTTGCAGATCTCTGTTCCCTTGTTATTAATCTTACTATGTAAGTGAAGATCCTAAAAAAAATTCTGAACTTACTTTTCTGTACATTAGTTAAATGGTAGTTGTTACCTGCTGAAATTAAATGCAGATAAACAAGTGTTTGGAAAACAGCATTTCCTTGGGGAAGGGGGACGATATGTTAAACTGACGTCACAAAATTTAATGTTGTTCATTATAAAACTCTTCATAACCACGTATAGTTTACACCTTAAGGTAGAGTGATTAACTCATGGTTGGAAGAGATGTAAAATTGTATCAAACCAGCTGAAGGACGAATGACAGAGAAAAATAGACCCGTTCAGTGGGTAAAATTTATCCGGATCTTGTTCTCATTTTGTTGTGTCAAAGCTGAATCAGTTTTGGCGCATAAAAGCTGTATTAAACCAACACTAATGCTTTAATCTCTTATCTAGACGTTCAGCAAAGGAGGAAGATGATTAGAAATATCGAAATTTTGGCTTCTGACAGGGTAAAAAAGAAATGGTCTGACAAACAGTAATGTGTAATTTGTCTCTTGTTTCTCAGACACGTTACGGCAGTTTAACACCGTCCAGGATTCTGATTCATAACTGCGGCTTAGAAGCACAAGACTGAATAAAATTATATTTAAAATATAGAAGTAAATTGAATTAATTGATATTTAGACACAATGTACTACAGTGAACAATTAAACCAAGTTGCAAAATATTCACGATTCTCTTACATTTGGCGACTTGTGATAATATTGGCTGTCCGTATTTTACAAGCTCTAAATACTCAACATCGGGTTTTTATTGAGATGACGCGGAGTTACAAATCACAAATAATAATAAATTACTAACGAACAATAATATACTCTGCTATGTGGACTACAGTCTTAAATATGACCAACGTTTCCCGATTACCTACTGATGTGCAGCGCCAAAGTGGCCACCTCTGGTACTACTACGACAAGCATTCGCCTTAGTCCAGGAGATCCGCCACGTCTTTGTGCCGCCATGATACCGATGTGAACAGTTGGTTTGCTTTGTAATAACAAAGCATTGACGAATTGTTCGCTTGCTCATTTAGGGTTTTACTCATATGGGAGGAGAACAAAGCAGGCTGTTGTGTAGTATATGACTAGATATATTAAAGTTGGATTTACGTGTTATTCATAGACTCAACTCCTTAGCACTACAGATGCTGTGTGCGTAATTACAGCAATTTATGTTACCGGATGGAGACTGTGGATTTGACAGTAGCAACCCACAGTCGCAGTAAGTTACATATCGATACGTGCCTTAAGAAGATAGCTGCGTTAAGACTAACCTGTTTGATTGAATGACAGGAAAATATTTCTTCAAATTCACTCGCGGTGTTGTGATTAATAAATTAAGGAATCAAACGTATAAGTACTGTTGCGTCAGACGCGTGTTCATCTCTTGCATAAATATTTAAAATGTTTCCTATCAAAGTGCTGGCCAGTTTAAACGTAGTTAATGATGTTTGTGTGTTATCGCGAGATGGTTAGATTTCGACAGCTGCATTTAAATAAAACCATGGCAACGTGGAGGAGTAAAATGAACTAAATTATAAATAATCTGTTTTCTGCTGTATTTAATAAAATGTTTTCAGAGCCAATAGGCATTAGAAAGATGGAAAATTATATAAACAAGGCCTACAGTATCGCAAAAATTAGGTTATACTTTTTGGAATATTTGTGATAAAACTTTGAATCTATTTAATTTGTGGTTACAGTAACATCGCAATTGCTTTGTGCTGCATTGTTTTACCATCTTTCTAATGGCTCCAAACCTACCCTTACGGATTTCCGTACTTACCGAATTAAGGCACTTTATCTAATTTGATTTTGTAAACACTATTTCATCAATATTTTTGCGAACACTTGAAGGCTTGTGAAAAGTGAAAGAGTTGATTCAGAACAGTTCCTCTGACTGTCGTTAGAGAGCGTTGGGAACCAAGAAATGAATACCAGTCCTGTATCACGAGATATGTTTGGTCGTGGTGGAAGTTTTTGTGCAATTCCTCTTCACTGGTCACATGTATACCAATTATATATCGCAAAAGAAAACCTATACCCACTGTCCTTAGTCCCTATAAATAAAGTGTTTCATACCTTGGACAAAATAAAACATGAAAAAAATAAATAAACACGAGAATTATGTTAGTGATGCCTAATATATCTCACCTTGCGAAAATAGAATAAGAACATCTTATGCTCCCATACACACAAACTTATTACAGAAGAAATTTAGTGTAATCGTAAAAGAAGTAAAACTAAGCAGTATACAAAATGCGTTACAAATTCCATTTACCTTACCTTAAAACAGTCGCCCCGTAACGCAAATAATAAAAATGTTTTATTACTTCTTACTACTGCAAAATTTTTAGCTACTTATTTCAATATCTGAACTGGGATTCCTGAAACGAAAAGTTTCAGTAATCTTTGAGAGATAACACGATCTAGCTAGTATTCAAATAATTGTACTATAATAAATACAATGATTAAAACTGTTCTGCCATCACGTCACCATGCATGTATTCGAAAAAACGTAGCATGTCTACCTGTATACTTTTAAACAAAATAATAATACGTCATATTAAGTTTTATTAGTTTACTCACGTACTGGAAACAGTTCATTAGATTTCAAGCATATTTTGCATACTATAGAAAATATTAGTATTATACTGAATCGCAACTTTTAATGTCTATATGAAATGATTTACCCTTAATGGCCTTAAACAACGATGTTAAGAGTAAAATTCCTTGGACGAAGAGATTAAATACTGAACAGAATTAAAACCAAGCTAATGCCGGCATCTATAGTTTACCAAATTTAAAGGAACAAGATGTTACAATACCGCAACTAACAATTTTTCAATTAGAGTACTTGAATCAAGATTTCATGTACTAGAAACACCATCGCTACGTTGAACAACCTCCTTCTCCGCTCTGAATTCGACCCGTTCTGATCTCTTTCCCCGCTGCCGGCCTCCCCTCCGTGACACTCTTACAGTGGACTCGTCCAGTCGGCGCCGCAACTCGCGCGAAGCAAGTTCATTCCCGCCAATGCAACGTAGCGTCCCAGTCGGCGAGCCTAGCAAGGTTTTCGTTCTGATCCCGCCACGGTGACGTCACTCAACTGTAGATTAGTGTGGAGAACCACAGGAGTAATGTGTTGTGCAGGAACCGCCGGATTTATTATGTTTTGTGCGTATGTTTTCATGTCAAGAGAAGCTACGTGAAGGGTCCCCGATGAAGAGTCCAGCGCAAGATGGTTAGAGAGACTCGTCATCTGTGGGTCGGGAATTTGCCGGAGAATATCCGTGAGGATCGGATTCGAGAACATTTTAAACGGTATGTTTTTTAGTGCCAAGGGAAATATGGTGGTGTTATCAAATCAGCATCATCGAGTGTTCCATATTAGGTGTTTTTGGTTGTCGTGGTGTTGTGGATGTGATAGAAGGTGCCAGTGTGTGCAGTGTGTCACGACGTGAGTTGTTTTCAGCTCAGGAATCTTCGGCTTCGAACATCGAACTCGTGCTCTCCTGCTCCGGACGCCGTGAGTCCAAACCAACAACATAAACACAACTCATTGTTTTTGGATTGCTCGTTTTATTATTTCCGATCTTGAAGTTCTGTTGTGTAGAGAGTTTTCAGAGGCAGTGTTTTCTTTAACTGCATGACATTCCTGTATTTGAATCTCTACCCAGTTGTGCTTTTTGTTTCTTATACGGTTTTCCCTTGCGAATGAGGTAAAACAACGTCTTTGTTGTTTGTTTGCGAGATTCTCCTCTGTAAAAAGTTCTAAATTTCGTTTTTATACGATGTGTTCATCGCCGAGTATTTGTTGAACAGTGTTGTTTATATCTTAAACAGCACGAAGTCTTCGTTGGGATACTATTAAGTTATAGAATTGAAAATATCACGTACCAGACGTCTTAAAGCTTTAAAATGTTTGTATTATTTGTCATTCATTCTTTACTGTTGAATATCCATTTAATTATGGTCTAGATGTTTTTGTTGCAATCAGGACAGCATCTGCATGACGTAGTATGGTTGGAGGGGGGGGGGGGGGATACGCCGGAGTTGTTCTAACTATGCGAATGCGGAAGAGATGCTGAATGTTATGATTGTAATATTTTATAGTCTTAATGAGTTGATAGAACATTTAATTTATTTTTTTAATCATTGTAGAAATAATTATTTTTAGTGGTATTTTTTGAGATCATATTTCTGATTGCTTAGTTTTTCACCATTTATTTTGATTGCTTTTCGAACGTCGTGACAGAAACAAAAAGTTATTCTGACGACATAGTATGAAATTTCAAATCACGTACTTTCCTTGGACGTTATTATCCAGCAATTATTGAAACGTTTACCGTCACTTTCGAATTAAATTGGTAGGTTTGTGAATATCGATAGGTACTATCAAAAATGCAGCTAATCTCAATTACAAACCCTAATTGCATGAGATTATCTTAAATATTACTGAATCTCTAGGAATTTACTTGAGTCTTGACTTCGTTTACAGTATAACTTTTTTCCATTGGGGAGTCTAAATGCTGCTTACTAAAATCTTGTCTTTGTGAGTTCAGCGGTTTAATCTTTTCGTCAAGCTAAAATCCTGTTTCGTTTATATTTCGTCATATTTCCTGCAGCTTAGTGCTTTCTACCAAGCATTTTTATGTTCAACTGACATGTCCCAGGATAGTTTCGTAAATTTATTTTAAATATTCAAGTAATGTAAATTAACAAGGATTGCATGATCTGTTTAGCATGGTCATAACCCACGTGTCGGAGCCTAAATGATTTTATAGTCTTAAGTAACACATTTCTAACATAAATTTAATGTTTAAGGTACATGTAACTAGTGTTACCAAAAAGCGGTTAATGCCAAACGAAGGAGTTTGAACTCTCGTCAAAACCTCTAGCTAGAGAACAATTTACGAAAATGTATATATACATATTTTTCATCTGATTAATATCCAATGAAATTGTATGTCCACATAATAGTGTGTATTTGGAGTTGTTAATAAATTTGCTACAGGTTCAAAAATGAGGAAGATCGGTATATTAGTAAATGATTACGTGTCATCAACGATAACGAATTTCATGAAAGACTACTTGATGATTGTAGTGTCAGGCTTTTTTTATGTTTGTGTTGAAAGTCAAATATAGAGACACCAATAACTGTTAAAATAGCGTTTATGTAGCAGCTGACTTTTTCTTTTATATTCATATTTCTTATGGATTTATTTAGCGTGGCTGTGGCACCAAAGTTATGGGTTGTCTTAAATGGTGTTGAAATATTTCGTATATTAGTTTTTGCAAATACTATGAACAAGAATCGAAGGAATAAAAATTAATTTAAACTATATAGTTTTTTCGGTTGTAATTTTATTTACCGAAATTTGTGTGTGACTGGCAAATCAGGACTGGGTAAAACAATGCTTCAAATTAAAACTGTATGGTTGATTTTTTATTGTTGTTAACTTCCTTCTGATTTTATTGCCATGAATAGTAATGTAAGAACTTTATTTCAATATTACAGTATCTTTGTTACTGAATGAACTATTTCGTTGTAACCTCCATATTTATGTTACGGTGGATGAAGAAATTGTGTGTAGATATTGTATCATGTCATATTGAATTGCATGCTGAACGCTTTTATTGGGCAATCTTTGGATACTGTTTACTGGAATCCGATATTATATTCCTTTTTTCCATATGTTATGATTTGGTTGGTGTTTGTTTAATGTCCTGTTAGACATTCAGATGGTAATGGCATCAACGATTGTGTTCCTGCTATACTTTACGCTTGGGAATTGCAATTACATTATGAAATAGTTTATTAAGTAGAGTTAAGTTGTAAATTTTATCGGGACCGTAATAATATTAATTCTGACTTCATCTTCAAAACCTTTTCCTCTCTCACAACATCACGCTTCCATTTACGAACACAAGGAGGAGATTCTATTTTGTTTTCCATATCACCTCCTGCTGAAATTAAAAGTTTGGGAAGTAAGCTAGATCGAAGTGATTCCAATGTTATGATATCGGATTTCATATGTGGTTCCTTGAACACTCCGGACGTTTGCCAGGATATTTCAGGGGCTATGTATGTCCTTGAGTTCTTTGGAGCAATTCATTTAAAATAATCACTTTGCCCACCTCTACTAGGTAGCCTATGCTTAAATGCGGCCCTGGTTCTTCGGTTAGTTGCAAGTTAATACCATATCCGCTTGTTTGGCGGATTTTCTCCCCTTCCACACTTTAAAGGAACACCTTCGCAAATTCCTTTATACAATGAAAATTTGGTTCAATTTAACCCAAAAATTCTTTTAAAAATTTGCATGTGTGGAATATGAAGTGTCTGCTAGAATTTAATTTCTGTTTTTCTTCAGTGGATCTGAAAAACTTTTCTAGTTCCGGAAAAAGCACTATGATTGTATGAAAGAAAGCTTGTGTGACATTCGTGTTTGGATGATCTTTTCCAGAAAATGCTCAGAATTGTTACTAGGTCTAATTCCAATGGAAGGACTAGCAGTTGTAACGGTTCTGTTCATCGATCGGTTTCCTAACCGTTCTGCAGTCTATTTAACGGTAACCCTTCCCGCCGTGGCTCTTGGAAGTCGGAACTTGCTGGGACAGCAACACTTGCAGAAGCCGAGGACAGTGGCGCTTATTTGTCCGTATCTAAGAACTCATCTGGAGACACTCCTAATAACTGTTAGTTGCTATTGATAGTAGCATCTACAACAGCTTTAGTTGCTAAGTACCTCCAGATTTTTTCCTTAAAGATAGATGAGAAGCAACATTGGCCTTATTCATTCAGTTATGTGAAGTTGCTTAGCTTTGAGATTCGTTAACAATTAAATCTTATAGCATTTGAACGTTGAGTGTTTATTAAACGAGGAATTAATAGCGAAATGGAAGTCTTAAAATAATTACGAAATATACCAGCCCAGGGAAAAGGACTTAATTTGTAAATCTCTTTAAATAAGAATTCTGTGTTAAGAGTTATGCACAAAAGTTTTGTACCTGCTGAAATACCTTGGAGGTCATTCATTGACATAGTCCTCAATCGAGTAGGCTATCGTATGACCATTCCGATAACTAGTCCAGTAACATAACGACCTACCGTGTTGCTGTTAA
Organism: Vandiemenella viatica; assembly: GCA_031002005.1. Classification (NCBI taxonomy): domain Eukaryota; kingdom Metazoa; phylum Arthropoda; class Insecta; order Orthoptera; family Morabidae; genus Vandiemenella; species Vandiemenella viatica. Next base: position 17,550 of record JARYHS010008297.1, read on the forward strand.
TTCAGAACAGTGTGGGCGAATAGTACCGTTATTCTGAAGGACAAGACAAATGCTGAAGTCTTCTGACCTCGGTCCAAAAAATAGGTAAGACAGTGGAAAGAATTTTGTACTATAGGTGTCATTTAACTTTGTAGCTTTAACATTAATTCATGCCCTTATTGTAACATGGAGATAGCAACCAAAGTTACGTTACTGCCTTATCAGGGAATATTTTTAGAACTTTTATCCAAGTTTCTTTTGGTATAACGAATTCGAACTAGATTTATGTTTCATAGAAATCCCAATTTTATTAAATACAGCAGTCAGTCGTATCGGTATGTTTCTAGTCAATCTGCATTCTTCTGGCTGTTGGCTCATTACCATGCCTTCCAACTGCAAATCGAAATATACGCTTGTTATATTCCCAAGTCATTCTCAGATTTTTTGAACAATCGGACAGTTTGCTGCATAACAAACACCGGAAATATAACATGAGAATGAAGTATTTAACTTTCGGTCTGTTAGTTGTACAGTATAGTAATAGCCCCTGCCGAGTAAAGGCACACCTTAGATTACGTTTTAGGAATTTTGTCTCTTTTACTCGGCACCAGATCGGAAGTTGCAGAAATAGTCGGATATTGGTTTGAACATCAGTGTGTGTAATTTTCTGCTAAGCGCATGGTATCGTTCTTATTTTTGTGATGATCGTGTCCGTTCAACAAGAACTAATATACTTGTTACGATCTTAGTTGAATGCCAATTAAAAAGATGATAATCACGAACCGTCACATTGCTTTACAAAGCCACCCATGTTTCGGGTGAAAGAGACCGAATGTCAATTACAGTTACATCTTTCGAAAGACCGAGTATTCTGGGTCCAAAGGTTGGTATTTTAGACGCCTTATATCTCGTCAGAGCAATATAGTGTGCGGCATTTTAAGAAAGTCGGTTCTTGGCTATAATAATGATAAAAAAGTTATAATGCTGTTGATTCACTCAGTTATCGCGTGTTAAGAAATTACATTAAAAACCTAGCCCACAACTCGAAGGTTGGTTGGATCCTCCCGAAGGAGGTAGGATGGCCAGTTCCTTTTCCCTGGTACTTTTATCCGAACCAAGGATAGAAATTACATAATAACTGTCAAAGTACATGGCAGACCTGGCAGCAGTTTCAAGTCTAAGGCTGCTTTGCTTGGACGATTTTCAGTTCAGCTTCGTGAATATGTTATTTATTTCTTATTTGGTTCTGAAACTTTAGTTATGTTTAGTTTTATTTCATGCATTGAAATGTCCGAGTTGCAGTATTTACGTATTAAACAGCTCAATCGGTCTCGTGGCATAAAATGCAGTTTTCTAACGCGAATTATTTTCTCGAATTACTTATATACACATATCTTAATTGCGTATCAGAATTAAATTCAACGTTTTTGACGACATGACTTTTTGAAAGAACATGTTTTATTTTCGCTATGTATTAAAGCAGATAGTTGTTTAACCCCGTCTGAAGACCTTGCACTAGCTGATTGGTGTCATCGTAAATGTTTCATTTACATTTCTGGTTAAAACTTATAGCGCGGTTTGAACTTTTAACCAATTGTGATATTGTATCTGTATGATAATTTTATAAAAAGGTAAACGAACGGGACCAGCAGAGAGAGTTGTGTGCAGGCAACGTCCCGTTATGTGGTACGATAGCAGGATCAATGAGCTTGATCTATTCTCACGTTGTGGGAAACGTGACCATCCGATCATAGATGTTCCGTGACGCAATAGCCGAGGGCGGGCAGTGAGCGGTTATATAACAGCGTACGGCGTTGCCATATCTGTTCCCCGTCATGGTGTGCCCTGTTGCCACCTTGTCTCCGCTTGCTACAGCTGCATTCCTACACAGAAATATCACGAACGAAGCTAAGAGATGCTGAACAGGTTACATATGCGATTTGCCATATACATTCCCTCATCACCATTGCTGACACAGTCTTTTTGGTTAAATAAACTGCTCATAATTAGTTGTAATACAAGTTTCAGTTCGAGGAAACATTTAGATGCCATCTTTTATTATTATTATTTGTAACGTCCTATACTGCTACAGGAATTGATTGAAATGTCATCTTACATCTATTACACTTTATGTGCATGCTATGCCAGAAAGACCTTTGTATTCGGCGTTTGATTTCGCTGATGTCACATGCGCACGCAATTGGTGTTTTCACGTGAATTTCGTTTAAGTATTCGATCGTTCCTAATTTCGTCTTTAAAATAAAACGTTGGAAGAACCCTAAATTTTTCCGATACTTTTTCCTCAAATCTGGATGAATTCCTGACACTGTTAAATGTAAAAAGTATGTACGACGTAAAGCTGAGGAAGAAGCGAATGACATTGTTTTAATACTATTCCTTTTTATGCTGTATAGTGCGTTTTCAAGGGCCATCGGTTCATATGTCCTGTTATATATTAATATTTAGGTTTGAGTACTCTACAGATACTGGATTGGCCAATTATAATTCGGACTAGGGGGTGGGAGGGTTAGGGGTACAAACTTATTAGGAAAAAAAAAAGTATATTTTTGTCGTGCTTAAGGAGCAGCTCTAATTTTTGGTTTCCTTTCAAATTGTAAAATTGTAATTTTTACTAAATTTAAACGCCATTTTGAATTATTCTTTCGGTGAAAGCTGTAACGATGGAAACAGGAGCAGGTAGGAAACAATTATTTTTGTATCTTATGAATTATAATGTACTTTTTGATATATATATATATATATATTGTTAGGCTCAAAGACCGAAAACGCTCATTGAGCGAAAACACGACCACGTTGTGGTTTCTTGAAAACTGCCACAACACGTTGTGGCTTGTAAATATTTATCGGTTGAGGCTGTATTTAATATGTTATTCTTCTTTCCCGTCGCGTTACAAGCCAAAAAAAAGTGAGTCGTCATGTGTGGAGAATGTGATCTGACCAAACGCGAAATTCGCGTTGTGGCCGTTTTAAGTTATCATTGTTATTATTATTTGTAACGTCCCATATTCCTACAGGAATTGATTGAAATGTCATTTTACATCTATTACACTTTATGTGCGTGCTATGCCAGAAAGAACTTTGCATTCAGCGTTTAATTTAACTGATGTCACATACGCACTCAATTGATGTTTATGGCACTTACAAAAAACAGCCAGAACGCGTTGTGGGTAACTTAAAACGGCCACAACACGAAATTCGCGTTTGGTCAGGTGGCATTCTCCACACATGACGACTCACATTTTTGAGCCTTGTAACGCGACGGATAAGAAGAATCACATATATTAAATGCAGCCTGGACCGATTCATCGTGAAAACAAAGCGTTCTCGTCTCCTCCCCCCCCCCCCTCAATGAGCGTTTTCGGGCTTTGAGCCCAACATATATACATAAGCATTCTGTTGTGGATCAGTGACTTCTACATCTATATTCTGCAATTCACAAATAGAGTGGGTGGAATAGGGACTTCTTCCGTATCCCTCAGAAAAAATCGATTCAAGAGCATACGTTTCGTTTTGTCATAAGCACTAATACGTCAATTGGAAATTAATTAGGTTAATGGTGTTTAGTTCCACGAATTATTTATTTATTTCTGAAATAAAGTATAACGTATGGTTAGGATAAAGTATACAAACCAAAAATAAAGTGTGATACTTTATTATAAAGTATGGTTGGCAATCCTAGGGGGAGTGGAGGGGCAACCAGAGTTGTATCTAGCAACTGCAACGTCTAGATCACGAATTCTTGAAATGGTGGATTAAGGTGTCTTCCTATGAGCTGGCGTATGTAGTCTGGACAGTTTTTCATTACAGAAAAACTGCTGATGCCAAGCGAAGATTGGACTTTAGTTTTATAGATGATTGTTATAAGAGACTTAGGGGCCTACATCATGCATGGGTCATGGTAGCCGAGGACGAAGAACTCGTCGAAGATAGCTGTAAGAAACTGATTGTTCTGTTGTGGGGAAATATGCGTGTAAATTACGTTGACCAGCTGACCAAATTGCAGCTTTACAACTGCCTGAGTGAACACTGGCTGCTCGATTGTCAGAAAAAATAGAGGTTTTCAAAACGTTAGGAAAAAGCCATATTTACAGTGCCCCTTTCAAGCTGTTTTTGGAAGTGCCTTCCTATTTTGAAGCATGCTCGCTTCGTTTGCAAATTTCCGCACTGAAAGATCGAATCAGCTTATGTGATTACATAGTAAGATACCCAGAATTTCACTGCTAGAAGTTTGGTAAAACTTGGCCAGTTTTAAGGTTTTAACTATAGAAAAAGCATATGTGTGTAATGAATGATACATTGTTTGGTAATATTGAAAAGTGCATTCAAATAGTCACTGGACTAACTTAGGGACGTAGCCTCATTTTGGCCTCCTGTGAAACCCACCCCTCCCCCCAAGTAGCACTTAGCTTTTTTCCCCTTTTGATTCCAGAAAACATTTTGTACTGTTTTCTCTTGCCAGACTATTGTAAATTACATACGGAGATAATAAACTGAGGGAAATAAATATTCACATGCTGTTGCGAGTTCCGTTCCTCATTTTAACTGTGAAAAATGTTATGAAAGGAAATCTACATGGCCTGGCTCGGAACCCCCCCCCCCCCCCGCAGCCCAGTGTAGCCTTCCCAGCCAACCCCCCCCCCCCCCCACCTGGACCGAGTCCCGTAGTTTGTGCACAGTCCCTTAGCAACACATATTAATTGACCTAGAAATAGAGAAATGATTGCCGGTGCTGATGCTTGCGTGATAAGGAGTGAAAATTTGTGGGAATTTCTGCATTAAGAAATCTAATTCTTTGTTTGTGACTTTGAGGTCGTAGTCAGAGGGCTTAGTTTTTTAAATTAAATGTAATTACAAATGGAATCAACTTCTTTGACGGCTCACGGTTGTCTATTATAAGAGACGCAGTATTTAGCCGCAGAACTGGAGTGAAACTTTACTCACGTTTTAAGAGTAGTCGTGTGTGCCGAATCATTTGGTATATGGTCTGGATGTTTGGTTTTTCTCACAAGTTCTTTCTTTCGTTGCTCTCACGAAGATCCTGCCTTAGATAATAATCAGATTAATTCCACAGTGCAAGTAATCAGAAACCTGATTTACAGGAAAAACTTGAATGTAACGTACGTAGGCTATTGAATTTAAAATCTACAAATAGCGTATACTACTTGAACATCGAGTGTGATGTCACAAATTTAAATTGTTGATCTTGAAGATCATTGTGTGTAAATAATGTAGGAGAGTGTTGGGTAGTCCGGTTGTTGTTGATGTGAATACTAGGGGCAGATTTGCGCGGACAATCGAAACATTCGTCCGGTTCCTCCGGTCAATAATACCAAGCCATACACAATTTACTTTTGGTGTTTAAACTGTCTTGTTCGTCGAAAGTAGCGGAAATGTGGGTTTGTTAATGTGCGTCGAGTTTGTAGTTAGGGGCCGCATGTGGAGAGTTTGGTTTAGCGGAAGGGCGTCGTATTGTCGTGGGCGGAGCCGTTGTCCTCCATTGCTCCTTATATGTAGACGCGAGCTGCGTAGAACTCACCGACGCACTTTCTCCACAACACAAACAGCAGCCGTCATTCTGGACGAACTAAGTCATAATTGTGTCGTTACATACGAATGACAGCCTTTATTTCGTGCGAGGTGATATGTGAGTCCCTTGTAAAATGGGAAAAAAGTTTATTCTGATAAACGCAGGAAAGAAACACTTCTATCGGCATTTTTTTAAATCTAATTCTTATGTTGAAATTTCACACTGTGGTTTAGTTAGATTTGCAAACTCGTCTAAGTCAAATTTCTTATTGACTAATTTCCCGCCGTATAGCGAAGTCATACATCAAAAGGGTAGTCTGATTTGCTTTCTACTCGTTTCCCATTAATTTCTTCTGGCTCCAATAACTCCCGAGCAAAGTTAAAATAAAAAAGTGAAATTACTGTTAGTCTCTTACAGGCGGACACTCCAAAACCATGTCCATTCTGCGGTTTTCAGAAGTGATACGTAAAGGAATAGTAGTATAAATAAAAATTACAACTTTGTAGTAGTTATGTTAAATTAATACGTTCAATTATTAGCCTAATTTCAGGGTCGGCGCTAGGATTCTCGGACCCCGGGTAAATATTCTTAGCTGCCTGCCCCCAACAATTTATTTTTACTTTTACCTTTGATTTTTTTTATAAAGTCGGAAAATGTTCATGTAAAAAGTCAGATAACTTTTTATGAAAGATGTTTAATGTTTGATTTCTATGGAGTTAGGCAGTCTGCCCGGCGGACCCCCTTCGGGAGTCCGGTCCGGGATACTTTTGCCCCACTGACCCCCCCATCACTAGCATCGTAAACTGATAGCGTAGGATATAGATCATACATATGGCAAGTACAATTCCCTCCTCCGGTCTATATTATGCACTTTCTATCACGACTGCAACAAAAGAACATGATTGTTAACTAGCAGTAAATGCATTTTATAGAACTTTTTTAACTTTTATGTTGTTTCATTTCCGCAACTTTCTAGTTGCCGGATTTAATTACTTAAATTTTCGGAACTCCTTAGCAAAATTTACACTTCATTGTTTGTCTTGTATGAACTTGTTCAGAGTACAGTTCTCCATTTCTTTGTCTTGCCTTTAAATTGCTTTGGTTTATTGTCTCTCTGTTTGGGATTTCAATTAAGATTAAAAAGAAGTCTTTGAATGTGCATGTATTCTGATAGCTACAGCAGCTAGTAACGGCCGCAATTTTAACATTCCCTTAAATGATCTGTTGGAAGTATGGGAGCATCCATAAATTACGTGAGGTGTTTTCCTAACCCACCCCCTCTGGTGAGACTTCGTGAGATCTGGCCCAACCCCCCCTCTGGTTAGATCTGGGCCGTGAGACCCCCCCCCCCCCTAGAATTCGCTCCTAGCAACTATTTGATACTTTTTTTTTTTTTTTTTAAGGTCTCACCCTTACAAAATCCGGTTAACCCCCACTTTTCGACGAAATCCTTCCCTAAAATCGGCTTTCGCGACATTTGTAGACTTGTTTTCCCCTCTTCTTTAGCTCTACAGTCCAACAATTTTTCAAAAACCTCCCGCGAGTTTTCCGTAGACACTCCTCCCTCCCTTATTTCACCTCACGTAATTTATGGACGCCCCCTAAGCTCTGATAGTTTCATGCTTCTGATTCCACCTGAAAGTTTAGGTCCCGGATTAAAGAACTGACACATTCGCTTAGTATACCTGTTAGAGGATTAAAGCAAACTTGATGTTTTGTGTAGTTTGTCTTAGTTCTCAGACAGATTGACTTGGTTGGGATTGGAGCAGTCTATTGAGGAGCTGACTGACAGGTATTTGCATTGGTGCGGCAGGTGCCGAATTCTTTATGGTAGGAAGTAAAGCGACACGTTCTTTGTGTGGCTGCTAGCGCACCTGCCGCATTCCTTGGCTGCGGACAAAGGCGGCCTGGCCCAACTACCTGCTCCTCGGCCCCGCTTGAGCTCCTTCACACAATCAGAATATCATGACGCACTATAAAAATATACACAAACAATGACTGCGTTGACGAATTCATAATAAAACACGACCCATCAGTAAGCTTTTAGAGTTCTTGAACTGCTGCGTCTTATGTATACCATATCTAAGTTTTGGAGGTTATATCTATATCCTGTGTGGTTGACATATATGTTGTGAATTGAACAATACGAATAGCAAACATCATTTTCATGGAAGCTTAGCTTATTGGATTGATTTATAAACAGATCTAACTTAATTTAATTATTTAATATCTTTGTTGTATTTCTCAGGTGTAAAAGTTTTGCAGCAATGTTCGATTTGGTGCTGTTGCTAAGTGTCAACTGAACTTCCACCGTTGTTTACTTAGGTGGACAATAACTTTTTTCTTTCAATGTGTCTAAATGGCTCTCTAAGTGTTCTGTGTGGTTATCCTAAAATCCAGTTTGTTTGAAATTACCTACAAACCGATTAACTGTTAGATATATGTTGGAAAACCAGTCAACCAAGCTTTTTTTATTAATTATTTGCGTAGTTCTCATTTAACTAGGGTGTATATTTTCATTGTTGTTTTCATGTATGGTACATTATAGTGTGTGTTTGATTCAATATTGGATTAAGTATCTTCTGTATAGCGTTGAGAATCTGTAATATGTTTCTACTAAACCCCATTATCTAGCCTACTTTGTTTTATCCATATAAGAGGATTCAGAAAAAGTATTGTAATCGTGATTCGCATATTTCTGCGTCCATTAATTACACGAGCTCAAAGTAGCCGTTGAGGGGTTCCGTAAAATCTCACAAAATATCGTTTGAGGAAGTGGGGTCGATAAAAATATCACGACAATTTCTTATTTCAGATTGCCGCCCTTCAGAGAGTAGTGGAGGTTTTTTTGTCTCGAAAATTACGTGGTCAATCCCACGTTAGCGGGGAGGGGGTCCCACGAAATCTCACCAAGGGGAAGGGGAGAGTCCAAATTTAAGGAAAACCGCACGTAATTAATGGACGCTCCTTTGAATTTTTTTCAGGACTAATAAATCTGGATTTCTACGATAATTTGTGAGCTTGTTTGGACGAAATCTGAAGTAAACTTTCGAATCTAATAGTTCTCAATCTGATGCTTCGCTGTGACTAAAGTTAGCCTACGATCATCCTTAATGCCGCCTTTCCCTTAAGCTTGAGAATTAAGAAGCGTAAAAATTGTCACAATCCACGTAGAATAAGTTGGCTGGGAGCTCTGGCTAACCATCTACATACAGTATGTTTGTCCGAAGCGGAGTTAGAGCACCATGCAAGGGTTACAAAATGGAAGTTGTGTGACTGTTAGGTTACTGAAGTTAGTATCTAGGTGAAAATAACTTACGTTTGTCGATTGTTTACAGCAAAAGTTTTCGTATTTTGGTTCCCAGGAAGATTTTGACTTCAAACCGTATGTTAGGACCAAGAATGGCCACACTATAGGAGTCTTCATCAACGCTGCAAAGACCAATGTGAATCAAACCGCAGTGTATACCTGCGCAAACGATAATTGGACGTCTGTAAAAATTTTATTTAATCGATTTATCAATCTGTCTGGATTCATAATATTGACACATGCCTTTCATTTGGTTCATACTTTGTAATCCAGATTGCGTTAAAATTGTATAAGGTATATGTAAGAGCACGAGAGAATTTGTTTTATCCTATAAAACGACAGTTTTCAATGTATTGTTAAAAGATGTGTGTTAGTGATAGATTTGCAGACACCAAGTGTTTTGAATGCTAGCTTTCACTTGGGAAGGCTTGTGCGACGTACCGGTGCCCCCGCGCACCTAGACGCTGTTCGCCTTGGACGCTAACTGTACCGGCCTGACATTTCCACCACTTGCCTTCCGTCCGTACATGCCGGTTTTCGTATTTCTTGTTAGCTGTCACAACTTAGCATTTATTACGAATTTCATCGTTTTAATACCGTTCGGTACCTATACGCACAATCACACTGAATACGTTTGAGGCACTGTTACTAAGTTAAAGGGAATTAATCTAACTTTATTAAAAAATATATTCTTCTTGTCTGTTTCATTGACCTTGATTCGTGCACAAACTACTGTAGGATTTCAAAGATTGTTCGTTCCTAGTTTCCACGAGTAAAGTGAGGAAAGTTGGCTCGACATTGAAAAGCTGAGAACTAAAGAAACAGTTGTCCGAAGATTTTACTGATCCGTATTGTGCATTCGGTATTTTCCTATTACATGGCGCTGATAATAACTTCTCGCAGTTGCACTTTTTACAGGGTTTAGATATATCGTACTCCACCCGGCTAGTCACCACTCTATGGTCAGTTCATCATATGTTACCATGTTCACTTTACAATTCGACTGTGGTCTTGATGTAACATTGTAAACTTATTTTTCCTTCTCCAAGCGAAAATTAAGTCACTCGTGTTGGAGATTTCCATTACCTTAATGGGTTTCAAAAAGGCCTAAGTTTATCTCATTAAAGTGAGAGAAAACGACATACGCGGGAACAAGACCATCAATGATGGCATTACCAGAATCTCAACGGCGTGTTCTGCAGTCTCGCTAACCTGAGATTGTGTGAAAAGGGTTATTTTTGTTCATCTCCTTGGGGAGAAAACCAGGCCGTCTAGTGATGCCCTTATTTTGGAAGTGGTCCTGGTGGTTGAGCGGTAACGGGCATTCGGGAGGACTCGGGTTCAAATCCCCCGCCCGGCCATTATGTTTTCGGTTTTCCGCAATATCCTCAAATCACTGCCGGAGAAGGCCAAATTCCATCCCGTTCCTTGTCCTCATTCCTCTTCCATCTCTAATGACCTTGACGTCAAAGAGCTGTAGAGCACCCTGGAAGACTCCTTTTCTTTTTCTTATTGCATTTCTTGCTTTGAGTTGGAAAATGGTTATTCTGATCTAAATATAATACTTGCGAACACGTAGCCTACTGCTGCCATCTCTTTGGCGTTACCTTACCTGTTTTTTTCCAATCAGTCATTTGAATCCCGGTCGGTCTTGATTTTGTGATGAAGTTATTGCATAACTAGCAGAGTTCCCGACGTTGCCCGGTCTAGTTGGCTTCGATGTACGCCTACCCATACATTGTTTTTACTCTCCCAATGAGAAATATGTGGCCAAGTTTCATAAAATTCGCGCCATCCATTTCCGGAATAAAGCAAACCAGCACCCTACCGAAAAAGTGGTGGGTTGAAGTTGATTTACTCGTACACTATTCATATTCGTCGCACAGCTCTCGGAGTGGGGTGGGCGGGATGCTCTGATGTGGAATGTTAGTTTTCATTTTAGTCCAGGCTACATTTCAACCTAATTACATCATCGGCTAATGTTGCTGCTCGAAATTCGAAACATGTATAAACATTCATAAAAAAAAGTATCTAGAATGTGTCTGTTTATTCCGGCATCGAGCAGAAAATACAAATTTTGATTGGATTTTCAGAATTTGAACACTTGGGGTCAAAGTTAATTTAACGCTTGTCTTAAAACGTTACGACACATTTATTTTACGAAAAATCTAGCATCACTTAACTGGTGAGTCGATTTTGACAGAGTTCTCACAGTATCAAACTTTAGGTGTGTTTCATTATACTGCCGCTGCAGCTGAAAATTTTCTCATTATGCTATTTCATCTGGCACTGGAACTCAAAATTAATTCCGTTCCTGTACAAATGAATATCAAGTGTTCAGAATTATTTTCCAAAATTGCATTTAGTGATAACACGAAAGGTTCATTTTCACATAAAAAGCAGTTGTCGGAGATTGTAGCTTCGTTGCCTGCAATAACCTCAACGGCAACGATGTTCTCTGGCGTTTATTTCGTAATAATTAATTTACGTATTTTCCTGTTTACACAGTTGCTTATCTGCATTTAGTACGGCCATCTATGCTGTTTAAAGAATGCATAAGCTCCGTTTAAGGAAGTAATAGGAAGATGTCATAATACGACCACCATTATTTTTTTGACGAAGTATGACGTATACGACATGTAATTAGTATTGTTTTACGCTATACCTTCAGAATTTAATTTACTGCTCAGGCGTGATATGACGTTGAAGCATAAGAGATACCAAGCAATCAATTTACATTCTAAGCTTTACAACAGTGAAAACCCCATGGAATTCTGCGCAGTAGGTTTTGAGTTTTTCTTGAACAAATATACTCGGTTTTCGTGTAATAGATATAGATTATTGTTATTGCTGTCAATGTGGAAAAGAATGCAATGATGTGACAGCACAGCAGTCTTAAGGAGAAAGATGTACTGATAGTAAAAAGTCAATAAGATGGACTCGTTTAGGCTCGTTATGAGAATGGAATATTTCTTAAAAGGTGGACTCTAACGGTAGGTAAACTGCAGAGACAGAGAGACAGACGTTTCCAGATATCGAATATTGTTAATGTTGGAGTAAGACACGTGAATATAAAGAGTTTAGCGGGGTGGGAGAATACCTTACACATACGTGACTTCACTTATAATTTCTGGCATGGCCTGGAGAAGATTTTGTATTTCCGGTGAGAAAAAAAATATTCGTTTATTAGTCCAGTAATGGTAGTGTAGCGGTTAGCAAGGGTCACTGGATCAAATCTGGCTTAGGGGATGGATGGATCTAATGATGTTCGTGGTGTCCTCTGTTTAGTGTCACGCAGTTACATGATCGAAGCACGATACAATATAAACATAAATTGGAGATGGTTAAATGGTCGTAGAGACCGAAGGCATCACAGAGGTAGGAAATAATAAATTTTGTGACTCTTACCTCATTAGTATATTTATTCCTTTTGTTGGAAAAGGGGGGGGGGAAGGGGGAGCAGGTCGACTTCGAACATGTTCCTTTTCTCTTCTCTGTACAGAATATTCTTGTGTTCATATTTTAATATCCTGATGTATGTTATGGTGGAGAGTTCATTAATGCTGTCTTCATTTTTAATGAATATTTTATTAGGCTTACGGCCATATATTCATCTCGGCAAATGTAGTAGGGGCCTAAGCAAAAAAAAGAGCCGTATTAAAGAAAAAATATATCGATAAAATAGATTAGAAAGAAATGTCTAAATTGGATATATAATTATTGGCCGCTTGTGTTGCATTCAGGAAGTTAGTCATCGCCCGAAATGGCATAATTAGACAACATGATGAATTCTTTTGATTTCCCGCACTACAAACACTCTAGGAAGAAGACTATTCTTCGTTGGAAAAGCGAGTCCGTGCATTTTCCATGTTTAGTGTCAATCCAAGCTATGGCGATCCCATTGCTTACAATTTCTGGTCGATGCAAGGTATTCTACAACTGCAAACTATTTCTGAATCGAACCTTCCTTCAATGTTTCGTGTAAATGCAAGTTCATATAATCTCTGTATTGCGCAGGATATGTGAAGCCTGTTGCTTTGCAATGTGGATGGGGAGTTGAGGATCGTTTATTATTTTCTTGTACTACTTTACAAGGACATTACCGAGCGTGGTGGGTGAGCGGTTACCGCTCTGGCCTCGCGTTCGGAAGGACGCAGGTGCGAATCCCCGTTCGGGCATCCAGATTTGGGTTTTCCATGGTTTCCACAAATCACTCCAGGCAAATGCCGGGATGCTTTCTTTAAAAGGCCATGACAGAATTCATTCCCGTTCCTTGTCCCCAGTCCGCCTCTAATGACTTCGACGAGGCGTAAAACCATAAGTAAAAAAAAAGTACAAGGACATTTTCCTGCATAGCTCTCGCGGCACAGGCAGCCAATAGGTACGAGCGTTTCATTAAATAGCTAAATTTTTTGCCTTTTACGCTTTTCACTAAGTCCTTAGTTTAGGACAACTGGTTAAGAAGTGAGCTATCCATTTTAATGAATATTTTCCTCATAGAGAAGGGAATCTGGATGCATTCTGTCAAAACTAGGCGCCTGTCCTTGACAGTGTTTAATGCTTGAGTGTGTATCGAGGCTCCTCACTTCTCCACAAACTCTCGTTGTGGAGCTACAATATGAGAAGCGATCTTATTCTGTAATAATAATAATTTCATGGTCTCAAGTGACAGAGTTTCTTACCGTCCGCGCAATACGCCTCTGTCGTAGCCGCCTAATCTATTCCGATAATCCTACCGGTGAATGGGAACATACAGCTTAACCTAGGGTACTTCACATTAACAAAGCAAATGTGGATCACTCCGCGAGATGGTGGCTGTTCATTCCCCTAGACTCCATGGTTTCTACAGAGCACAACAGTGTGCCTATTTCTTGTTCACCAAATACCGGGAACTCAGACCTTTCTAAATTGCGATTACATCTCCATGAAATTTACTCATTTTTAAGTTATACCCTTGTTTGTCAAACTTAAAGTTTCTCCCACCAATTATTCATAATTGTTTCTCGTCTGTGGTATTTATCAAAATAGTTTGTCAAGATTTGCAGCATAGTATTTCCAGATTACTTTCTTGAAATCCAGCGCAGGCGCGGGAAAGAAATTATTAATGGAATATTCGGGAGGACGCTGGTTCGAACCCCCAGCGGGCATTCAAATTTGGGTTTTCCATAGTTTCCCAAAATCACTTCAGGCGAATGCCGGGATGCTTCCTTCAAAAGGCCATGACAGAATTCCTTCCCATTCCTTATCCCAAGTCCCATCCCGCCTATGACTTCGACGTCGACGAGGCGTAAAGCCATAAGTAAAAAAAAAAAGTTAATGGAATACTTAAGACTATCTGTTTGTGAGCTGGACGGTGTTGACTATGAAATTATGTGAAATTTTTCTTGTAGTTGGAAATAATTGGACACAAATCTGGTTTCTAGTCCTACCTGCACGCCGCAGACCTGTCCTTGGCGTCAGTTAGCGGTTGGATATTACACGGTTTTCCCCACTTTTCAACTATTCAGCACCATATTCATTATGTCTGTTGTAATTCCATTTTTCGTGTTTGCTGTAGATATATTTCGTATGTGCATTGCTGTGCCTTATGATTTATATAATGTGGCATCTATTCCAACAAAGCCTGGAATCGTCCCTCTTGTGGTGTTGGTCCTCGTTTTCGGTGTGTTTCCTGAGTAGGAGTACGTCAGTTTCAGTTTTGATTAGGGTTTTGTGGAGATACTGCTGTTAAGGTAACGAATTGTGATGTCAGTTCTGTGAACGGGTGATCCTTAGATGAACCGATGTTACTGTTTTATGTCAGTTTATCCGGATGTTTAATTTAGCTTCGTGAGACGTATCCGCGCAGTTTCAATGTTTTCGTTATATCTGCAGACAGGCAGAGCGCCACCCAAATCCCCGGTTCCCAGATTAGAGTCAATCCCTTACGGAATTGTTGCACGATGACGATGTGTGACTTACACATGATAAAGTATGTCACGAGTTATTAGTCTTTTTTTCCCCATTGGAAACCTTTAGTTGTTTTGATGTAAAATAAAACCCTAACATAATCAACAACCGGAATAATGGTTGGTTCCTGCCGAAGGAGGCGTACTAATCCATTGTGTCAGAGTCAACGACGGCCAAATTCCTTTCCTACAGTTTAACGTGGAATCCGAACCACCGATCTGATGTAGTATGAGTTTAAAAAAAAAATCTTTGTTACCATTACACATAACGCTGATTGATTAGAATCAGTTACTCGAATCATCTGTATAGCGAGTTTCACTTGTTCCATTGGATGAAGATATTAATTTATGTGATTGCTACCAGCAGTAATTTCGCTCGGTTTTTGCATAATATTGATGCCTCTTGTACCCTATAGTATTTGTGTTCTATCCGTTACATCAGTTTGTTTAATTTATTAAGACGAAGTTCATATTTGAAAAATATATAAAATCTTCGTTCTTTCCCTTTTTTTCAAAAGGAATTACGCATATCTAACATTAGTTTCATTTTGTTTCTCATTTTTTTATGAACGTAGGAAGTAGAATAGACGAATTTCTGAGAACACATTACTTTCCCGGTGCTATTATTATTTTTTGTTATTATTATATTTTTGTCTTCTTGCACCATGTCACTTAGTACCAAGTTTTGTTAACGTTAAAGCACTCTTTTAATCTCCCAGATTTACGGGCGATGTTACAGGAACACAACAATTACAAAGAGACCTTTAGACGTTGACGACACAGATTTTTTCGAATTTTAGGCACGTGTAGTAGGCCTCAATGGTCAGCCCTTTCTCGATAAAATCAACCACAGATTTCAGCCTTGCGATTAAAGTGGCGTTGCTATTAAATTGTCTGCGTCGTCTCTGGTTCGTCTATTAAGTACGCTACCCGAATCTCCATAGACACTTTTTTGTGATATGTTTTATTTGGCAGTCACTGGAAAATTATTTGTACTTTAATTATTAACATATTTCTAGCACTAAAATTTACCTTTTTTTAAAGGTTGTCGGAAATTTTCTCAGAACAGAATGGAAACACTGTATACTTTCAATACAAATTGCGCCAAATTTTTCATAGTTTCCTGTTGTAATACTTCAGTTGTTGGATAAAACGTATCAATTAGCTGTTAATTAGGGAAAATTCCATTAGGGTTGAAAATTTCAATCAGGTTTGTCAAGCACAGATGAAAATAATTAAAAACACTGCAAATACGTGTTTTTAATATCTTTTGACTAAGCTTTCAGTTGTCTGACAAACACTCAAATGGTATTTATCTTACGTAAATATATGTTCTGAAAGGTCGTAAGCAAACAGCGATTACTTATTAACAGGTCTAAAGAATTGGGGATCAGGACAGAGATAAATTATTGAACGAAATTTCTTCACACTACGTTTTATAGCAT
The DNA here is from genome assembly GCA_031002005.1 of Vandiemenella viatica. Taxonomy (NCBI): domain Eukaryota; kingdom Metazoa; phylum Arthropoda; class Insecta; order Orthoptera; family Morabidae; genus Vandiemenella; species Vandiemenella viatica. The sequence goes on from JARYHS010008297.1 coordinate 33,780, forward strand.
TTTTTAGTTCTCATTTTCTATAAAATTTAAATGATTTTAATTTTTTCAATTGCCAGGTATTTACTTGAAAGCTGTAATATTTCATTAAAAAAGGGAGAAAAACTTGGAACAATTGAATCGTATTTCATTTGAAGAAGAAAACATTTTGCTTCTTTGAAAAAAGGAAAAGTTAACAGCAAAGTAAAAATTTAGCGACAAAAATGTGTTGGTAGTGAAAATGAAAATATTATATTAATGATTGTTCACATGAAATAAAACCTATCATGAAACAAAAGTATACTATACTGAGAAATTGGTGAGAGGAGTGTTTGTTGTAAACGGGAGAGGCTTGTGTGTTACTAACAGACGAAGCCAGTGGGTGGAAAATGTGGAAGACGATGATGACCTAGAATTCAGCTGAATATTGTTGCATCGTTATCATTATACAATTGCGGGGCAAAACTTTTTGAACTTTGAGGTCGATTTTGTTGAGGTAGCTTCATAGGTGCACCTTATGCCGAAGAAGTGCTTTGCGCCCTGAAATTTTGAGAAAAATCCATGTTCCCCAACTTGTGGTGGAGGCCTCTTTAATTAACAGGAGCTGCGCACGAGTCAGACGTCCAACTCTGCTGTTACTAGGACTCATTTCGACATACCTGCGTGCTTTATTTGTTGTTGCTTTGAGAGTTTACATTACGTACATGTAATAATATTTTAAGAAAATCAATATAACTAATAAACGGCAAACAGCCGTGTTGGAGTTATGGAAAAGAATTCTTGTTTGATTGTTGGAAGTCGGTTAAAAGCAGGAAATGAACAACAGAGAAATGTTGCGTTTATTTTTTACTGTTGAAAATATAAGGTTGTAATTAGCGATATGCTAACGCCAGCTTTTGGTATAAATAAAGCACACTGGTGGCTAGTTTTCGTATTGGAAGCCGGAACCTGGGGGTCGCGTAAGATTGACGCAACGTTGCCGCCGCTCTGTGGCAACGGCGCAAGCGGCTTCTTGCCTTCCCCCTCCTGTTTACACGGTCGCTAGTTTGCAAGCCTCATTCACAACACCAGTCACGTTAGCTTTCCATGCACAGTCTCCTAATAATGTCAGACTCTATAAACGCAATTCCACTTTTTCTTCATCCTGGGAGTACATTTTGACCAAAAAAACACTTATTTAATAGGACCGTGATTGTTTGGTGACAAAACGTTATGCCATCTTGTCCACAGCCAAAATTTAATGTCCTTGCTAAGCTTGCTGTTATACATGCAAAATATGAATTTGAGGCATGGAACTTCATCCAGACCGAAGATATTAAGATACAAAAAATGGCCCGATTCGCTCCGAGAAAATTGTAGGCAGCGCCATCGATGAATCTGCTTGGCGGGCTCGGTGTTGTACCTGAGGCTACGGTTACACTACAAGCGAATTCGCGCGAACGAACTCTCCGAAGAAGTGGTTTATTTCACTTTTCTCGCGATTCAAAGCGGTTGTATTTAGTAGTCTAGTTAAATTTATCAGAAGATCAGACTCAACTGGTGAAAATTTAAGATTATGGATATTGAAGAATTTTATTTAGCTGGAAACCCATTTATGAAACTCTTTCCATTTGAAAAGAGAAAGAGGCAATTCTTGGTTATTGATATATTCTTGAATCACCATTTGAGTGAGTATTTTCAAATTTTTTAAGAATTAAAGAACCGAAGTATATAGTTTTATGAATATTATGTTTTGACACGTACTCATATATATTGAATACAGTAGAGCAGGATTTCTCAAAGTGGAATATGCGAACCCCTATGGCTTCGCCAGTTGATCATAGGCGGTTCGCGACATGTTTTACGTTATCGTGGTTGACTGACTGTCCCAAAAGTGCAAGGGGGCATCCATAAATTACGTGAGGTCAAATGGGGGAGGGGGCGTCCGGCAAAATCTCACCCAGGGGGGGGGAGGGGGGTCTACAGAAATCTCACGTAAGATTTTGAAAAAAAGTTTAGGATAGTAGAGCTAAAAAAAGTCTACAAATTGCGCGAAAAGCGATATTACGGAGAAATTTCGTTTAAAAAACGAATTTTGAAGGGTGAGACTTAAAAAAAAAGTCTAAAAAAGTTTCAATGGCTATATCTAGGGGGGAAGGGGTTCTCACGGACCAGATCTCACCAGAGGAGGGGGGGTCTGGCGAAATCTCACGAAATCGCACCAGAGGGGAGAGGGGGGTCTGGAAATCTGGAAAAACACCTCACGTAATTTATGGATGCCCCCCAACACGCACAATGGTGACTTGAGAATCAGCATGCTCCTAAAGTCGACTCAATCTGCTGAAAAAACAAGCCCATCAATCACATTCATTAATAACATGTGACTGTATTACATTTGTAAAAATAAAATCCTTATTTAAAAACAATAAAAACCCTGTTTTTGAGGGGGTTCGTGGTTGCCTGAAAAATTTTATAGATGTATGTGTAGGTGAGGAAACCTGCAATAGAGGAAGAAATAACGAGGCAATGTAACTTTAGACAGTGTATTTCACCATCTGAAAATCCACAATATTCTTCTGTCAAATACCAAGCATATCAGTTTTTCACTCCGTAATAACATTTAAATATAAGTGAAATAGTCAACGAAGGATTCGCGTGAAATAAAACGTTTTGCAACTACAGCACTTGCCTCAGCCTACAAGGAATCGCTTCCATTCGCGCGACAAAAACAAACCAGTTGAACTACTAGCGACAACAAGCGATTCGCGCGACCAATTCGCTTTTACTGTAACCACTGCGTTTGTTGGTATGGGTTTTTTTATTCGCGCGAATTCGCTTGCAGTGTAACCGTAGCGTAAAGGAGGGAGACACTATTTATTTATTTACCCCACAGTACATTGAGGTGCACTGGGTCGAAGAGGTACAGTGGACCAGGCACGAGCCCACGACCCAGCGTATTGGTCGACCTAACTGTTTCCCTCAGATATTAAGGCAAATGTAGGGGTAGTCCCCAATCTCTGCTTCGTAAGCAAAAACAAAATGGATACCCTTATCACACGCAGAACGTAGTTTCACAATCAGATGGAAACACTTAATTTCTCCGATTAGTACTTAGTACGAGCTGGCAGAAGATATAAAGTACTTGGCTTTAACAAGGCGGCCGTAAAACCATATCTCTACATATGACCATGCTTCGATGAGCCGACCCTCTAATGATGGGAAAATGTGGCGGTGCACAACAATAAGAAGACATTATTCCTCTATGAGGCTTAGCAACTTAGCCATCTGTCTTTCACAAGGACGCAACCCAAGGCGGCCAGTCCATTTATACCACCTGATTAGTACTCGTTGAGGGACAATGTGGAATCCACGGAGTCGAGAGACTCTGTTGGTTCGCTACTGCAGGTCACAGACCTGCCAGTCAGTGAAAGGCGCCATGGCGCGGCGGTGCGCGAGGCGTTGCGACACCAACTGGACCGCCGCCAGGTCGCTCCGCTTTGTTGTGCTCTCCAAGGCGGCCTCGTTTACACCAGTTGATAAATTGAAAATATCCCACCAGCATTTTTAAACTGCAGGCAGGATGTAGACGTGGTTTTACTATCGGACAGACATCGGTCGCTGCGAATGATGGGTGATCCTGGCTGTAACAGAATTGGACCGTACTGAGGACCTCAACGTAGGTCGCTACCCTTATCAAATATCTGCACTCGTAGCGTTGAGTTGGCCATTCCCTGCATAGACTGGAGAAACAGCTTGTCATCAGAATAGGCTCATGCTCCACAAATTGGACAGATCCGAATGGCGGTAGAAAATAGTCCCTGTCTTAACAAAGTGGTATACCCCTTAGACGAAAATCTCCTTACTGCAGTCCATTTCTCCCAACATTAGCAGACGGGAACGCTTTCGAATACTAACACTCGATTTCCTATAATCTCAGTTGATCGGTTTATAACTTTTGACACAGTCTTACAATCCCACAGTTGCTTCCTAGACTGGCGTCATAGCTACTAGGTGACACATGTTATGATTATACCTGGCCGTCTCATTTACTCATGCTGCCCTAGATTTACGTGCTGACTTACCATTGTTCAATTCGGTATTTTTTCCATTCGTCACAGATAACGACTTACGATGATGCTATATGCTGCCTACACACTGGTGTGGAACTAGTTTGCTCTAAGAGGTGTTCAGTCCTACTTAACATCTTTCTTATGGTATTAATCAATATTAATAAGGTTTATTTCAGATTGATCAATAGTGGAATGACTTGTAAGATTTAATAATTTTGCTGTAACACTGTGGTAAGCACGAACGAAGTGAGGAGTAGTCAGTAGAGTCGGTGAGATTGTTTATTGGGCTTTCTGTGGTTTTTTAAAATTACCATATGATTATTTGCTCACATTACATTGTATTAACTTTATCCCAGTGCCATGAATTTCGTGATTCGTCATTTTAATGATTTCTTAATAGAACCGCGTAGCAAGCGCCTTTTTGTCCATAATTTACACTGCATATTTTTAGCTGAGTGGAGTCTTGTCATAAGCGTACAAGTTCTTTGAAATAACCTGAAATATTCTCATAAGAGTCTTTTTAACACTTTTTTATTTGGAAGACACAAAATTCTGGTTACGTAAATTATGACAACTTGATGACCCGTGCTAAAATTTCTCGAATACGATGAACTGTCTCATAAGCGCGACTTTTGTTCTTCAAGGGTCAAATTCCGAAAAATTCCATTCTTGATTTACAATGTTGCCTAAGTAGAGACCTTAAAATCATACCTCATTTACCTATTTCGGTTAGATTTCAAGGGATAAATAATGATACTTATGCCCTTTAAGGGTCGAATTCCTAAAATTTCCTTTCTTACAACGTGATGTGACCAAAGCGGAGATGTTAGCCTCTAAAATAATACCCCATTTCTCAATTTCGTTTAGATATCAAGGAAGATAAATAGCTCATAACAAAAAAAATGCATTATGGGAATAATGATACTTTTGCTCTTTAAGGATACAATTTCGAAAAATTCTTTTCTTAAAATATTATGCAACCAAAGGGGAGACCTTAATCTCTTACCTCGTTTCTCGATTTCGGTTAGAGATAAAGGAAAATAAATGGCTCATAATAAACAAAATACGTTATGGAAACAGTTATACTTTTTCTCTCTAAGGATCCAATTCCGAAAAATTCTTTTCTTGAAACAACATGTGACCAATGCGGATTTCTTAATCTTAATAAAAATGATACCTCATTTATCTGCATCGGTTAGATATCAAGGGAGATAAATGGCTCGTGACATAAAAATATGTTGTTGAAATGTTGACACTTTTGCCCTTTAAGGGTCGAATTTGGAAAAATTACATCTTAACTATGATGTAACTAAAGTGGATACCTTAATCTTTAAAATGATACCTCATTTTTCGTTTTCGGTGAGGTATGAAGGGAGATAATGGCTTGTGACAAAAAAAGCCTTTTACAAATAATGTTAATAACCAGACTTTAATTCAAACGAAATTAACTTACGCTTCCACTAAGAGCTGCCGCATCCAAAAATTGTTCGGTGATCCCATTATATTTCGAAGTTTTTTTTTTTTTTTCACTATCCAGAAGTTGATTTTCAAGGTTGGTAAACTAATTTAGACATGGGAGAAATAAAAAAAAAAAAATGTTGTAGTTCCCAGGTGGTAATTTAAAAAAAAATCTGGTCACTTTATGTATATAAAGGGTACATTTAGAGTGGCTGTGTGTGGTGCGTTAGTTGAAACGCTCTAGTCTCACTTTCCGGAGGACGCAGTTTCGAATCCGCGTCCAGCCATCCAGATTTCGGTTTTCTCTAAAGGGTCTCATAGACGTGCCAAACTTGCTGTCAACATTTGCCACAGGCGACACTAAACCTTGGCAGGTAGTAAACATTATAGTCACGTTCGAAAATGCGTCATGTTTTTTGTTGCCGCTTTTATTATTTTTTTATGGTTGGTTTTTGGCTTTGCTTAGTGAAAACGATTGAGGAAGCATAGCGGTTTTTAGTTTTAAACGAGTTGCATGAAGATGATGTGCATTCTGAGAAACGTTTGATCATAGGAATGGCTTCAAAATCATACCCAGATTTCTCATTCAAATTTAACCAGTGAATTATGTGCCTTTGCACTTTTTAAAAGTGGACAGTAAAACTTCTCGTTAATTGTTAGATAAAAAGCTACCTTTTTGGTTTTTGAAAAGGTCGTAAACATGAGAATTGGTATTACCGTGAATGAAAGGCTGTTCGCAATCCTGTAGTTTTTAGCTAATGGGCCAGAGCTTCGAGAATTTAAAATTTCTCTCCACTGTAAAGCCATAAAGTCTTGGAATAATAATAAGTTTAAGCGTTATAAACAATGTTTTTAAGGAATTTGAACCTCCTGGTCGCGTAGGAAATCCAGCGATACGAAATACCACATATTTGGCACGTACTCCTCTTCGGTTCCGGCTCCAGACCTTTTGCTCATTTCTACGTTTTTCAGTTCCCTACGACAGCGGTTCCCAACCTATGGGTCGCGACCCATTGGTGGGTCGCGGAACAATCGAGGTTTTTGCCACAAAAATATATCTTTTATTTCATTTATTTTAAAAAATATAACACGATAATTTACAAGTGCAATAATCATGAAAGCTATTAGCTTAAATTAATACTTTGTGAGAAAAAAAAAAGTTTTCTTAAACAGTCAGCTTGTATTATGCAATTACCTCGTTGTTAGAGCAGCGGCAGCAATCGCGCAATCGTAATGGCAACCCTTGAACACCCACTTCCCTGCCCCGTTTTAGAGCGGAGATGGTGCGCATACCACCTGCAATTTTACATTTGTCATTTTCTTGTTTATTCTTGAATCGAAACCAAAGTCTTTGATCGAAACAGTCTTTCTCTGCTTGTTGGAGTGAGTTATTATTTGCGTTTTGTTTGGATTGAGAGTAGATTTAATGTGAATGTGGAAAGTTGGTTGAGGACTGGGTCGCGCCTTAAAGAGACTATTCAAATGGTGACGAAACTTCAACCACCGCGTCTGGTAATAATAGGTTTGAAAATGTTACTGAAACACAACCAAGTATTTGTAATTACAATGCAGGCAGCGCGAAATCGGGTCTGCAGGTGGTTTCCACCAAAAATCGACTTGGCAGATCAGTTGCATTTTAAGATTCTGATCGAGTTACTTCTAATCGTGGAATTTTAGCTGTCAACTTGATGAGGCCTGTGGAGCCGCCTCCCAGTCTATAATATCTTTGTTGTTTTATGTATTATTAATTCTTGTTTTTTTATATATTATATCCTTTGTACGAAAATTTGCATTTTCGTAGGATAGGATAGTAGATAGAGTACCGATGTCATACAACAGTTCCCATTCTGATATTATATAGACCCTCATATTACGTAGGTCGCGAAAATTTTTTACTTAAAAGTGGGTCGTGTACCAATAAAGGTTGGGAACCGCTGCCCTACGATAATGTTTGTGAGCCTTTTCTTAATGCTATCAATAATCGTATTTTGATCAATTTGTTGGCGAACAACAAAAAGTTTTAACTAAGCATTGTGATTTTTGTTGCAGTTATTGAAAAAAAAAAAAAAAAAAAACCTAATTTAAATGTTTGGTATACTTGCCAAACACAATAAACAGTAATTGACTTCAACAACAATAATGCGAATATCACCCGACCAAAAGAAAACGTAAAATAACCAAAAACTATAACATTGTCAGAACAACTTCAAGTTCACGACTGATGTTGATGTCCACACAGATGCTACATCAGTGTCGCCGACATCAGGCTCACTTTCGCCAAACAACCAAAGTTTCTTATTCCAACATGAACCTTTTTTAATCGTCAACCTGCCCACTGACGTTCAACATTATCTTCGACATTAAAGTCACAAGTGTGGTGGGGCGGAAATGAAAGGATGTTCAAGATAAGCAAACGTTGGTTTTGTCCAAGTTAACGCATTCCTGGCCCCGCCGCAAGAAAAACTGGAGCCTGAGTTTTCATCCGCGGGACACTATCGTCGTTTTATCGCGTGTATTCATTAATGTTCTTTGCTGGACTAATATTCCTAAATGTTACCGAACGGTTTAAACGGTCTGTGGGCGGCGGGTTTTACGAGTAAGCATAAATCTAGTAACAGTATCCTGTGTTCTTAATTAACACAGACTGCTGTGTCGTTTTAGCTAGCGCCATTGGATCCTTTTGTTTCAGTAACCTCAAGCAACAGCAGCCTGTAGCGGAAACGCCGAGTCGAATTTCTTGCTGGGAAAGATACCGTTCCTCTGGCCGCTCACTCGCCCGCCGTATGGCTCTCTGCTACAACACTACACGCGCTTGTCTTGACAGCCATGTAATATACATATTTATGTTGTATTATTGTGCTGATTTCGTTTTATCTTCTTATACAAAATCGTTCTACGGTTAGTGGAGTAATCTTACTATTCGTATACCAATTCAGTCGTTTAATTCTACGATAATATTCATCTTGTATGTAGAGGAAAGGAAGTGAAAGAAAGATTTGAATGTGGCATAAATGTTTAAGGAGAAAAAAATATCAGTATGCTACGATTTGCTGCTGACATTGTCTTGTTAGCAGAATAGGTTGAGAATATTGAGAAGTTATTGAATATCATGGACAAAATACTGAAGGAAGATTTTGTACTAAATATAAATCAAAGCAAGATAAAAGTGATTAAATTTAGCAGACATGATACCAATACTAGTAGATTAAATATAAAAATAGGGTCAGATGCGATAGCAGAAGTTAGTGAATTTTGCTAAGTAGGAAGTAAAATTACAGCTAATGACGAAGCAGGAATGATGTTACAAGCAGAATAGCAGTAGAGAAAAGAGCTTTCATGAAAAAGAGAAATCTTTTAGTTTCAAATAATGATCTAGGACTTTATGGCAGCGAAACATGGACTTCAGGAATACTAGACAGAAGTAAAATTTAATCGTTTGAAACGTGGTGATATAGAATGATGCTAAAAATTAAGTGGACGGGTAAAGTATGGAACGAACGAGTTCTCGAAATGATGGGCGAGGAAAGAAGTTTATGGAAGAGTCTTACAGAAAGAAGAGACTGTAGGTCATATTTTGAAACATGCAGGATTGGTTAATTTGTTAGTGGAGGGAAAAGTCGAAAATAAGAACTGAAGAGGAAGAGACAGATTAGTATATATGAAGCAGATAATTGAGGACGTAGGTTCTAAGGGGTATGTTGAGATGAAAAGGCTAGCGCAAGATAGGAAGAGATGGAGCATTGCATGGCATTAAAAAAAAAAAAAAAATTCAAATAATGTTTTATTTTTTGTATGCGATGGAGGGGGGATGCGTATACCTTGGCCTCCTGGGAAGTATTTATATATTGTAAGGTCTTCTTCTTCTTCCTGTCCGGTATTAGGCCTGGTGGCCTATTACGGTCTCAATCCATCTTCTTGGTGGTCTTCCTACATCTCTCTTTCCTCTGGGATGGTATTTGAGAATTTTCCGTGGGATCCGGGGTACCTGTAACAACATATCTTTTCCCATTATTGTACTGTACTCTGAACAGGCTGTTTTTTCGAACTTTTGAACCGGAGAAACCTAATATAAGGTGGGACAGAAGTACCGAGTGTTTGTACTCGGTACCTAGTAATGTACATAAGAATAAACTATGGATGGCTCTGAAGTAATTTTCATTGTTAAATCCTTCGTGCTGTAAATAACTCGGCTCCATGCCAGCAAGGAAGTTAGGGAGTGTGCATAAACTACGTGGCTCCGTCTGGGGAGGAGAGGGGTTGGCTGGAAACCTAGGCTGGGCTATGTGGTTGGGAGGGGGGAGGGGTTTCGAGCCAGGCCACGTAGCTTTTCGTTTATATTATTTGTCATAGTTAAAATGCATACAAAACACACAATAGCTTGTGGATATATATTTCCTTCATTTAATTATCCCCGTAGTAACTTATGATAGTCTGACAAGATAAAACGGTACAAAATGTCTTCTGGAGTCAATTGGGAAAAAAGCTACGTGCTACATGGGAGGACGTGAGGTAGAGACAAATGCCAGGTAGGGCTACTTGGGGGAAGGCGGGGGGGGGGTATTTCACAGGAGGCCAAAATAGAGCTACGTGGTTTATGGACGCTCCCTTATCGTTGTTCTTTTTGCCCCTCGTAGTTTCCTTTCGTATGCTCTACCTGAATAGCAATTACAAGCGCATTTATTACATACAAAAATTAACAAACCATTTAGGTGGAACTCACCACAATCTAATCGTAGAAACTGTTCACATAAAGTTGTAAAAGAAGACGTTATCCCGGTTAGTAATATCCCTATTTTGCCGATAATTGCCAATAACTGGTATAAGTTCGGCCTTAAAATTGCTGCAGGCCGACCGAAATCGGATCTATCGACTTCCAGAAAATCTGTTCAAATTCCGAACAGGTTGATTACCTCATCTATATGAGATCAAATAATAGCATGTTTTGTCTTATGGTTTCTGCTGTGCGTCAATAGAATATGATCGTTACAGTGCGATCGGTGTGAATACTTCAGCCACACGAGGTTGCGCCAGGGAAAATTCTTGTTGTTTCATGAGCAGCGACTCAAAAGGAGCCCTATTTGGTTGCTCCCGTTCGTTACTGGCACATCAGATTCACAATAGTTGCGTTCCTTTCGTGCCACCTTGTTACTCCCTAATCTTGTATCTTTTAAAGAACAATCCAATATATATTGTGTGTGTGTGAGTGAGAGAGAGAGAGAGAGAGAGAGAGATCTCGGAAACGATGAAATTTCATACATAGATAACATTTTGCTTTTCAGGTTTTATCTAAATAGGCGTATTTTCTGCAAAAACGTAATTTTAGAAAAAAACGAGAAATTGTTGTATGTGGTATCTCAGAAACGGCCCTGACGCCGTCTCGTAGAAGTTTCAGGTATCAGTTAGCCTACTGATGTTAGTTAAGCTTCTGCTTGCTTAGAACAAGCAACTCTTATATCTCTAAAAGAAAATTCTTACATAGTAGCTGACCCGTACAAATATTTTTCACAGTATCGTTGTCAGTAACGGAATGGTAATATAATAATGTGGAAACAAGTAAATGCAAGTATTAATGAAAGATATTTTATTTTTAAAAGCAGTAACGAATATGACATGTTTAATTGTTAACCATTTAAAAAATAGATATTGGCCTTGTCGAATGTGATTTTTTTCAAAGTTCTTTATAAAACTTCTTTGAAAACAATATTACTAGTTATAAAGTGATCATCGTTTACTTTCTGACCTATGTGTCTTTAACACAAACATAAATATTACTGAATCTACAAACTCGCGAAAAAGCCACGTATAGCTGTCCATACGAAAAAAATAGGTTCTGGTAAATACAGTCCTGCGTTTTGAAGCGTCTGACCTGTGCTTTATTAATGGTCTTAGCAAAGATTACCTTTATTGGGAATTGTTTTTTTATCATTGGGAAAAGCAGCGGTGGATCAAGTGTGAGGTTAATGCGGGGTATGAACATAGTTTTATCGGAGTGATGATGTAATCGTCTAAGTGACTTACCACTAATCTTGCACCATTAATTAATACATGATTAGAATTAAGATTTCTAATTAATAGAATAATAGTATTTTTCGTAAAAGCAATCTATGAGGTGGTAAACCGGACGATCTAGGAAATGACTGTAGCGATTGGGATGAAATTTCATATGTAGATAACGTTTTGCTTTTCAAGTTTGTAACAGGGTTAGAAAAAAAAAAAACTTTTAACTTTAATCAAACTTCAAACAAAATCATCCGTATTGAACAGAAATCGAAAGATGCCGAGTGAATGATCTTTCATCCAGGTACATACACACAGTTACAAATACACAAAATAAAATAAGACATTCATTGTTTACGTTCTTTTTTTTTTTTTTTTTTTTTTTTTTTTTTTTTTTTTTGTCTTTAGCGATTCTGCTAGTGTCAAGTTTAAGCTACTCAGCGGTCATTTGTTAAACTGTAAAGAAAAAGAAATATAATAACTTAATAAACATAGTTAATATATGTTATACATTATTAAGTAACGAAAAATAAATTCGCGCACGCGCGTGTGTGTGAGATAAATAGGATCAGAGCAAACTATCTGACGTGTATTCCCAGTATTAAGATACTCTGTGGTCTTTGATCAAACACAGTCACGTAGAGATTAATCGTTGAACTTATAAAAGGAACATACTTTAGAGAATTCTACATCTCAATGGATAATTTGAATTGACTTTAGTCTCGCCTAATGGTTTCTGCCAAAAAGACAAAGTAAAATTGGATTGGTAGTCAAAAAAAGTGAGCACATTGGGTGAGAGGCCACTTTCTCCACCGGTCTGAAACTAGTACTGACGTGTTGAAATTTAGAGTCCTTGCTTCCACACGATGTATTCGTCACGTTTTGTACTTTTCTTTTTTAGGAAAAGTCTCCACAAATTAAATTAAAAATGCCGAAATATGAAACGCTGCACAACCACGAAATGTTACCAGCGCTGCAAAAATTACACAAAGATTATCGGTACAGGGATCATATCAACCCAAACAGGTTCGTTTTTGTCATAGTGGTCACGATTAGGTTGAAATTCGGCCTGCACCTAGATAAAAAAAAGTTTACGGGAAATTCACTCTGCGGCATCCATCTCAGAAATGGCGCATTTGTTATACAGCGGAAGCAATCGATTGTCTCCGACTGCTTGTATCGATAAAAAGATGGCGAGTATTGTCGTACTACATCTCGGACAAATATTTTCTATGTGTTAATTTTGGAGGGAAGCTGAAACAGCAAGAAAACATTACAACAAAGGATTTAACGGGTGGGAGGGGATATTCTCCACCTGCCGGAAACTGTTGCTAACCTGTTGAAATTGGTTTTAACTGTTTCCATGTAATGTCGTCTTCACGCTTTCCGCTCTGGTTTTCCGGAAAAGTAACTAGGAATTAAATTAAAAATGCCGAAATGTGAGAATGACGCGCGGCTATTAGAGAGTGCAAAACGTGAAGAGGATATTATAACGAAGCAGTTAATCCAGATTTCAACAGGATAGTACTAGTTTCGGATCGGTGGAGAAAGTGGCCTCCTACCCGTACATTCTATTATTTAAAAGATTAAACTTTGCTTAAGGGCCTTTTGATATTTGAAACCATGTCTAATGTTAATTTTAATTTCAGTGATTTCATTACCTTTTTTACATTCATATTTTCACACCTACTTGCATGATGCCTCGACATAGAACATTTACAGGTCGGAGTGAGAGACAAATAAGATATACCTATTTGCGTGAAATTCAAAATGATAATAGACCTAATTTAAATAGTGAAAATAGTACATAAAATGATAAATTTTTTTGTGATGGATACATTTAAATGCTCACTAAATGTCATTCCAAGAATTTTTTATAGTTCCGACTGTGGATTAATGCATTGACAATGCAGGATTTGGCATGTAAAACATTTCGAATCATAAGTCGCTTCATGTTGTCATACAAAGAATTGTATCAAAAAATAAATACAAATAAGACTTGTTAATTGTGCTTTTCCAACTGTTACATTAAATTTTTAATTTTATAGGTATTGCAGGAAATTAAGGCAAACAACACAAGCTAATGACGCATTGGTACACCCTCGCATCCGACGATATCAATGTATACAGTATGTATCTGTGCTCACAGGAAACGCAACAGAACAAATTAAAAAAAAAAAAAATTGAAAGGTTATTGCTCTTTTACAAAAGGAACTTAATAACTTTATGAATAACGGTCTAATTTCGACTAGTGCGAATAAATGCGCAGGCGCTCAGCGAAACTGAAGTGCACTGTTTCTGCAGCATTTAACGCTTTGCTCAAATACTAATTCCTTCTGGTTGGAATTAAGAGAAATAGGTCCATTAAAATATTGTACGGCATAATAAGAACGTGAAAGGAAGGAATAGTGCTATTCGCTTTAAATTTGTTACATACATTGCTCTGGTTATACCTCTCGAGAAAAATTGTGATTAAAAAAAATTTAAACGTACCTTAAACGTGACGCTAAATGAAAGTGACGCTAAATGAAAGTTACGCTACGGTACCGGTACCGAATTAACACTACAGACAACTGCCATTTCCGATCACATTATTCCACACCAAAGATGCTATCTGCACTCTACAGCAACGAATTTAAAATGGCTGGCATTTAGTGATACAGTCTGAAATAATAATTGTAATGCATTTGTTTTGTATCAAAGTGGGCGTTCTTCTCATTCTGGTCCAGGCTGCATAACAGATGCCATATTTGGCGTGATCGCAAACGGCGGTTGTATTTACTGTTGACGCTGTACCGTATCTTATCTTTCATGTGGCATCACGTCTAAGGTACATTTCATGTTGGTTTAGTGAACAGTTTTTCTTGAAAGACCAGAGGAATGAGTGCGACAAATTTCAAGCGAATAGCGCCATTTTATTCTTACCTCGTTCTTATTTCACAACTGCCTATTGTACTGCAATTGACCAGAAGTATACAGTAAGCAACGGAAGAAATTCCAACTTTATAGATCCAATTCTAGATCTCACTATTTTGATCTAGTGCATAAACAGGATGATTTTATCAGTGTAACAGTTCTTAGAATTTACTCGCCTGACACTTGGCCATAACAATGAGAGGTGTTTTGTATCCAATGTAGTGAATACTTAGGCTCCATTATCAAGAAAAATAGCGGGATTATTGCAGTTTACAGTAAAAATATTTATCATGTAGCATTGACCTTAGGTTGTTGTAAGTTAACAATAGCTCTTTCTGTTCCAGTTCCCATATTCTTTTTAATCGTGTTCTACCCTGCCATGTCTTGTCATCAACATCATTCAAAACGTATGTTCTATCCTTGAAAACTACGCTAGGTAGCATGGCATTTTAGGCAGTCGCTATTTTGGCAGAGAGTTGTAACGTCAATCTTATGTGAGCTTCTGATACTGTAATTAGTTGATGCAGTAAATACTTAGGCTCCGCTATCAAGAAAAATAACGGGATTATTGCAGTTTACAGTAATAAAAATTTATAATGTAGCATTGACCTTCGGTTGTAATATGTTAAGAGTAGCACTTTCTGTTCGAGTACCCATATTCCTTTTAATGGTGTTTTGGGAGTCTTGTGACAGCGAAAAACTCACATATCATGCATATGAGTTTGGGAATTTTCCCACTTAATATCAATCATGCTTTCCTTTTCATTTGATTGAACTCCTAATCTTTTATCCCTTTAGACTGTTGATATGAGTACGGTTCACTGGTTTATGTCAGAGATGAAACAAATCATGTCGTACAGGAATAAGCCGTGTTCTAGTATTGTATGAGTACACAATGCAGATGCAGCACCAGTGTGCTCGCAAGCGAGCGGCTTGGCCGCTACTGAGCGCTAGTATCGATCCCCGCCGCTCACACCAGCCGGGGGCACGCGGCGTTGCCGGATCTGCCTCCACTACTTCTATCCTGCCATGTCTTGTCTGCAATATCATTCAAAACGTAGGCCTAACTGCACTAGGTAGCATGCCAGTCGATATTTTGGCAGAGAGCTGTAACGTCAATCTTAAATGCACTTCTGATACTATAATCAGTTGATCAGAGGTTTCTAACCGCTAAAAGAAAAATGAGAACAGTGTAAGTGCTCCACGTGAATATCTTGATATACCCAGTCGGCGATTTGGCTTGGAGGTAACGTGATAAATGTAACTACTGTAATTGCCGCCTTCTAACTAGTCGTATAGAAGTAAACATTTTTTTCTGCGTGTTTCTTGCATTCCAGTATATCCGCTTTGTTTAACAACAGTTGTTAAAGGGCTATGCGATAAAATATTACTTCATGTCGCATACTGCGTCATATTGACTACGCTGAAGGAAAACGTGGACACAATTTACAGATGATGCTTGTGTTGGTGATAGGAGGTAATGCCTGTTTTACTTCGTTCTTGCAGGAAGCTCTTTCATTTCATTGTCAGCACGCTTTTGTAGGGTTGCATACACTCCGTATCAGCAATTATCGTAGACATTATCCAGACAGCAAGGGGGATGGAAACTATTGCGTGTCCATCTGTCGGCAGCTGCGGCTTTTATATTCAAATAGCGATACCAGCAGCAGAACGCGGGCGGGCGGTATTTAGGCAGCTGCACTCGCCTCGTACCTGGAACGAGTCGTGCGACGTTGCCGTGTTTGCTTCACGAATCACAACACTCCTCTTGCACGGCTCTCAATGCTTAGTTTATACAATAAAGAACTTGTATTTCATTCATGTCATATAAACTTTTTATTGTTCTCAACAAATTATTCGAAAGTCTGTTTCAGATCTCTTCCTGCATCAGTATATTTAGCGATATACGGATCATTCCTGAAGTCAAAACTATTTTTAACCTAGCATCCTTTATTCTAATCGGTTGCAGCCGTTCTGTGCTCTCGGCTTTCTGAATATTGTCGGAAGTATGGCTAATTTAAATGAAGAATCCATCGGCTATTGCTACAGTTGACTTTATTTAACAAAAATACGTCATGCATGAAATGTCACCGTATTACCAAATTTTCTTAGCGTGATGTTACTTGGTATTGCATTATACCTTTGTTTCAAAACCAAGTTTGTTCCTGAAGATTTGCGATGAAACCGTTTTTATTTCACACACCATGTTTTATTTCCGGTACTTCATAGTCTGCGTCGACGGTTTATGCTGTTGGGTCTTTTTTAATGTTAGTATTGAAAGTAGATTTCTGTATTCTCGGAATGGTTTGTTTTGACCTTTCTGCGTCGAGGTCCTGATTTGATTTCTGGTCGGTAGAATTGCTCCTTTCTCTCTCTCTCTCTGTGAGAGGGAGCTATAGGTAACGTTATCGATGTTTCGTTTTTTATATATTCTTAATTGAGAGTTTTATGTTTTATTAACGTACCAAGTTTTATGCATATATAACTATCAATCTCGTTCCACATTTCTAAGTTTAGCCCCGAATTGCGTATTTTGCCCTCACTGCACGAGAGATTTTCTTGATGGCGATTATTGAAGTAATGTGTGTGTCCGTCGATGTATCGGCGGGCTCAAGGCCTGTGTTTTTGCAGCAGACATCTGTGGAAAAAACCGATCCAGTTGAGGTGGCCTTTGTGCTGCTCGCTTGTCACGAGAGCAGCAGAATGGCGGACGCTTTTTCGTTCTCCTGGCTGTTGAAAGCTGCCGGAGTGCCTGCTGAAGAGCGGTGTTTCTTTTGCTTCAGTCTTTTCATCCCAGTTCGCTGCCGGCTTAAAAATTTGGGTCTCTAACATATACAGAAAGAAGTTAAAAACGGCCATCATCGGTAATATTTCTGTACTGTTGGCAGTCATTTGATAATTTAAACCGCACTCGAGTTAAATGCCGTTACTTACCGTATAAGTCACAAAAGCTCCGCATCGTTGAGGAATATCGCTTCCGTTTGGCATTTGAAGTACTTCCTTCATTATAACTTGACCGTTGAAAGCTACCCTATATTGTTTCAGAACTAACTTTTCGCCATTACATTTACTTCTATTCCACAGTTTGTTCATACAATTGCATTATTTTTAGGTGAAGCTGCAACCGGATTCTGCACGGCTTCGAGACTTATCTGTTAAATTTTTAAGAAGTATATCGTTTTTTTGGTGGCCCTCTGGACATAATATTTCGGATTTTTCATATTCGATGCAGGCTTAATATTTAGACCGCTGGCTCACCGACAGTCCGGAGATATCCATGATGCGGTTAGAACTAACTTTGCATTCAGTGACCTACTACTAAAGTTGATTGATAATGTGGTGGAACTTGTAACTGTGGGATGTGTATAGATGGCTGACAGTTGGGTTCTATGGGTTTTTCCCTAAGATTTTAATACTAAAATGTTAAACTAAATGACGTCCCGTTACAATAACATGAGCATATTCTGGGGCAAGCGTTACGCGGCCAGACATCCAACTGGTTCTCACGTACTAAAGTAGGATCGCTGAACGACACTATTTGCAGGCATTTAAAAGAAAAACTTGGCGAAGTCAGTGGATGTTATTTTTAACATATAATTAGGTTCTAATTCTGTTTTTTCATGTTAAAATGTTTTCCCCCTGGGCTGGTTTAAGTCCCAACGACCCATTTTAGCCAGTGTAGCCTACGCGGAACCGAGTGGAGGCGAAGGCACCAAAATCCATCGAAACGTTTTTCTTGTTAATGTTTGCAAAGTTTTTTTGTTTCTGTCTTATCGCCTCGGTGACGTCAAAGTCATTAGAGGCGGAATGGAATTGGAAGGAGTTCTGCCATGGCCTGTTGAAGGAAAAAATCCGGCATCCACCTGAAGTGATTCTGAGAAACCATGAAGAACCCAAATCTGGATGGCCGTGCAGGGATTCTAATCCAGGTACAA
This sequence comes from Vandiemenella viatica, assembly GCA_031002005.1. NCBI lineage: Eukaryota > Metazoa > Arthropoda > Insecta > Orthoptera > Morabidae > Vandiemenella > Vandiemenella viatica. Next base: position 52,111 of record JARYHS010008297.1, read on the forward strand.
CCGAATGTGAAGCCAAACCGTCACCTTTCCCCTACCACGCTCAGTTTTTTTCACAGTTGCGTATTGATTTGTTGCTATAGGAACATATTATATACAACATTTTTCTTTTCGTGTATGCGCTGGTTTAGACGCCGTGATTACAGGCGCATGCGTTTATTCGTATTTTCAGCTTTTGTCTCTTTCCCAGTCCGTATGTTTAGATATTTTTATCGTGGAACTTAAGTTGCGCGTCAGCGAAGAGACTGACGTGTCTGTAGTTCTTATCGATCGATAGACGTAATGCGTATTTTACTGCAAATAAGAAAAATAATTATTTGCATTCAGTTTTATAGTCTGTTAATAGTATAAAAATTCTAATAATAGAAAAAGTAGATCAGTAAAACAGACTTGATAACAATATACTATTTATTTTATTACGTACATGTCTTTCGATTTGATGTGGCTAACAGTAGATCGAGCATGAGACAGAGCTTTTAAGTTTTGCACAAGGATGTTATAAACAAACTGGAAATGAGAAAAACTTAAAAGGTTAAAGTTATTTAGAAATTATAGTCGAAGCTCGCAGCTAAAAATGCAAAATTTGGCGACCGAAATTTAATAATTTTTTTTTTTAGGCTATCCTCCAATAAAGTAATTAGTACTCTTAACCTTAAGGATATAATCGATATGAAAAAAAACTCTACCACATTAAATGATTGTTTCAAATATATTTCTTTTTATTAAGTCAAAACTTAAAGTACGAATCGCAGAGTCTGTGACTCCCGTGAAACGAATTGTTAAACTGCGTGCCATGTTTTTGCCAGTACATGAATCAGTATCGTAGAGATAAATCAGTCGCAAAATAAGCTTGCCGGTTATTACAGCATAAATCAATTTCATTTACGAAAAATTGAAACTAATTCACGAAAATTCACACTTTGCAATGAGCATCACATTCTAGCAAATTTATATGTGCTTTAATTTCTTGTTGAACTGGGATTGTTTGTCACGTCACTGACACATACATTATCATTGTGCAAAGCTATCAACTTTTGCATCGGATCACGAGAAAATAATCACGTAGCATTTTCACTGTAAAATTTGGCACAAACGCATTGTAGAACTTCACAATTTATTGGTGACTCCACGACACGTAGGTGTTGATGGCGCTGGTCACTACAGGCGGAGCGTCAAGCAGGTTCTTATATGTTGATTCCACCGAGAAACACGTCACATACAGGAACGACCAAATAGGTTTCGTCCCAGATGCAGTTCTAGAAGAAACAGTATCTCAGTAAATGAAACTCCCGTTTGTAAGTGCTCACTAATGCTAAAGATTGTGGAAACTGTATTGACCACATCTACCAGCACTTTCATTCTTCACGTGTAAACGCCCGACAGCGAGGTTGTTTGACGGTGAATACTTATTACTTCACTAGCAAAAGACTGCTTTATATACAAAACGGATATTTAAAAAGGAGGAGGGGAGGCGTCGAATAGGCGGTTCCACCGTGTTGATTCACAAACAGGAACAGCATTGTTGAAAGACTGTCAAACTTCTGTATCAGCCGGCTCATGTCTGTTTACGAAGGTAATACCTCTTCTTTCTTCGGATTTCACGCAGATAGGAAAATTCTCCATTTCAGAGAACATCTTATCTTTCGGTTTAAGACAATGGCTCCATTTAAAATCTGCGAACGTTCAAAGTTCTTGGTGAAAATAAGTGAGGCAAACTACACCCATTCGTTGGACTATGAAGCATTTATGCGATAAAGGTATCGGCGCTCGCCATGTTTGGAGACTATACTTAAGCCACCAACCTATCTGTACTTACAGGGTAGCAATGACGTCGGGGTCGCCATATTCCGGGAGAGAGTCAGGTATAACTATGTTCTCGCGAAGTTTACCATAGTTGTGGGATTAGAATTCACGCTTCAATCTCGGAATCCAGTTCGGAAGTCTAGTAGCCTGCACCACTGACTAAAAGGATCTAACTAGTGCACGTATATGTAGCTTAAGGAGTACCTCTAAATGGAATGTAAATACGAGTTTTTGACTGTTAATGATGTTCTACAAGTTTTTATAAACGAGACTAAAAAAAAAAAAAGAAGATTTGCACACAAGCGAAAATAGTTCATAACTACAATATTGTAGAAAATACATCATCTAAATCGGACTGTTGTTAGAATTATCGCATGCACTGTAACAATATTTGTTTAGAGATCCTTTCATTTGCACCAAGTATGGAAAATTTTGAACTATTTTGTGGCTAATATACTGCTACATCTTTAACAGTTGCCTACCTTCCGAGGTGAAGATGAAATATGTAGACGACATATGTCAGTGACCTTGCATTGTTAGCAAGTTTCCGGCTGGCGCTGTGTGTCTAGGATAGGGCGTTGCTCGATTTAGTCGAACGTGACGTCACTGAGAGCAGGTACGGTAAGCAGGTCACGCCGCTTCCGTCCTCGGCTATCTTGGTACAGGATCTATATCACCGCTCGCTGGCGTCTCGCAATCACCGTGCACCAACCTTTCAAAATACTGTTTGCGGGCTACAATGAACTTTAATGGAAGCGACGCGTTAAAATTACACAAATCTCTTAGTAAATAATATCTGTAAGCGGGCTCAGTCAGCCAGTTTCTTTGAGCCAGCGTAGCGTCAAAATTTTTCAACCAAATTTGCTGGAGTCGTCGCAGTTTGAAAGCTTATGAGCCAGCTTGAATTATGAGGTATAATCTTATGTCTCTTCGTGACCGTAGGGACGAAGCAAGAAGTGATAATCTATTCGTAACTTAAACAAAAATGCTCCAAAGATTAACACAATCCTAGCCAGAGATTGCTGACATCATCAATTATAATAACTTCCAGTTTGCCTAGGAAGTTTATGATTTGTCTTAATATCTGAACAGCGGCTTCCGATCTTCAACATTAGTTCATTATAAATAATTGGCTGGCACGACTTCATGAAATTATGATAATCCGGTCAGCGATTCTACAATCCAATATCGCGTGTTGTGTTATGATTTTGCGTTACTTGAAAATAAATCTAACCTAAATTCGTAAAAAATCATGACGTATATTAATTTTGAGCCGCTACTCGTTGTTTCTGACATGCATAAAACGTTTGCGACTTCACACTGCGGCTTGTGAAAAATGCCTTCATGAAACTGAAGAATTTTCTAATAATTATTGTTTAACATCTACGCCAATTAAACTGTTGTAGTTATTAAAGAATAATTATTAGTTTAACAAGCAACTGTGGAAGAAATGAACTACAATAATTACATATGAAGAATTTTCGATAATAATTCAGGTTCCCCCCCCCCCCTTTTGGCGATACTACTCATAATTTGAGGGCAATAAGTTTGCTGTCATCCTTGTCTAGTCTGCATTTTAACTTTACCACAAACTGCCTTAAAATTGCCTCTGTAAAATCAAAGCTTCAATGAAACGTACATACTTACGTTATGGCGCGTAATATTAGTTTTATTGTAGATTAATGTGAAACTACTTTCATTCAAATGAAGTAATGATTTCTTATCATGGCGCTCATAAAAACAATTTAAAAAACTTTATTAACTCCTTCCCTCTGCTGTAACGACGAATGCTAATATTTCTGCTCTAAAATGAAAGCTTCCATTCCGAACGTATTGATACATTCATTGCATCGCTATATTTACGTGATCTTGTATTTCTTAGCTTTTTATAGCAATTATCAGAGTCTATACCAAAAACACCCACATGAAACGAATGTAAATAAACAAAAAGCAATTAATAATTAATAAGTTGATTTAAACGAAATACCTACTTTTCTTTCATTGTTCTGGAAATCATTTCTTTGCAGTTGCTTAAATAAATAAATTGTGATCAAATCGCATACATAAACCTGATTTTGTAATGTTGTACATATTTCGACTGTAGTTTACATCGCGATACAGTTGAAACTTCTTACATGCCTCCGAAATAATAGCGTCAATAATATTGCGTCAGTGAAAACAAAGCAAAATAAATCTTAAGTTCTCACGTTACGCCGTATAATTTTAATCCCGATCCAGGTCGCACAGCTCACGATAAATATGAAACTGCTGTCGTTTAAATTACTGTTTTCAGTCACATGGAGCTCATGAAAACTTTTTTTCACTGCTTTACGTCTCTCAACAGCGAGGTCTTTAGAGACGGGAAAGGATGGGGGGAAGGAATTCGGCCATGGCCTTTTTAAGGAACCATTTGCCTGGAGTGATTTGGGAAACCATGGAAAACCCAAATCTGGATGCCCGTACGAGGATTCGAACCGCCGGCCTCCCGAATGCGAGGCCAGAACGCTATCCGTTACACCACCACGCTCGGTCCCATGAAAACAACGTAAATCATTAAAAAAACACCTTGCTGCAACGTCAAATGTCAGTTATGATTTTGATACCGCCTAGTTTTAATCTAATCAGAACTTCCGTTAACATTGCTTTTATCAAATGTCAACGTATACGTATCTTGGCACCACAGTAAATATCCAATGGAATCCATCTATTGGTAAAGCCAGGGCTACTTTCAATAAAATGAATAATCTTTTTAAAAGCTGCAATTTATCAATTACCACGATTGCGCTGCTGTGTTCTCTGTCCTCCTGTATGGCGTTGAAACGTGGACATTAAAGGAAACTATCAGTAAAAGATTAGAATCTTTTGAAATGTGGCTATATCGAAGAATGTTGAAAATACCATGGACAGACCACACCACAAATGCTGAAGTGCTCCGTAGAAAGATATGGAAATATTGACCACCGTAAAAACACGGAAGCTACACTACCTTGGCGACATCATGAGGAACAATAGCCGTTATGAACTCCTGCAGTCGGTTCTCCAGGGGAAAATACCAGGAAAGAGAAGTGCTGCTAGAAGAAGAACTTCCTGGCTAAAAAATCTGAGAACATCCAAGACAACTATGGAGGTAATACGAGCATCAACCAGCAGAGACGAGACTGCCAAGATGGTTGCCGACATCCGGAACGGATAGGGACCAGAAGAAGAATATCTTACATATCTATGGGTAAAGAATTTAAAGAAAAATTCTACATGTAACTAATATAAATAAATAAATAGCAACTAATGATTACTATGTTCATTTAAACGCAATACTTCCTTTTCTTTGGGTGTTACAGTATTCCGGCAATTCATTTCTTAACTTGTGCGTAGCTAAATAGAACTATTGGTAGACATCGCGCTGCGCGCCTGACCTCAATTTGGTAGTATCCAACCAACGAACGTCAGGAGCGTGACGTAAGCATTCCGATCACGATGAGCTTAGCCTTTTATTCGGATAATAATGACTAACAAATACCAGTCGGCGTGCGGAATAATATCTATAAAATATTATTTTAAAAAAATCCGAGCAAAACATCCGTGTTTGGTTCTGTACATGGATTATAATAAAGAAAATTTTTACAGTTGAAACTTCTGAGGATCGAAGGAATCGCCAAAGAGGAAACGACGTAATAATCAATTTACAAATAGAATCGATTGGTGTGTGTGTGTGTGGGGGGGGGGGGGGGATCCAGTAAGATGCAAAAAAGAAATGAACAGAACATTTAGGCACCATTAAAGGAGAAAATATTTGAAAACTGATAAGAGAATATGCACACCGAAAGTTGCCAGGCCAAGGAAGACCCAAACCATTGATGGATTCGATGGTGACGATAATGCTGAGGACACTGTTGTGTCACCCATTTAATGCTCTGCGAATTCCATCTCTTACGGTTTAAGGGACACAACGTTATGGGTGGGTATAACAATGACAAATTATTTATTCAGTTGCTTTACGTTTGAGTTCACTTGTTGCTCTAATGCTTCGAAGTTTTGCAATTTTGTTTTCATATAGTAATTGTACTGTGGTATTTGTTAATTACCCGCGGTTGTGATAAGACATGCATGGTGGGCTATTATGACAAACGACAGAATTCAAGTTACAGTTCTTTGAAATGCTACCTTACCTGACAATAACTAGAAATGTTATCATATTAATCTGGTAATTGGCTATAATTCCGCAGTTGTTGAAATTAAATAACTCCGTCTACAAAGGACTGTTTTGGTGAATATTATTTTATTCCCCAGATGCATTTCTCCCTTGTGGTGTAGGGCATCACCAGTGGCTGTAAATGTGTTGCTATTTTTACATATATGTTATTACAATTATTATCTTCAGTACAAATATATATATACAGATATAACTATAGTAATACAAAATTTACCATAGAGAAAGAAACAAACAACACACTCGACTTCCTTTTGACGTAGCAATAACCAAAAAAGTCCCATTAGCCTCGTTTAGCATATATAGAAAACCCACCACACACACTGACACTATAATACAAAACACTTCTAACCATCCAAACAATCACAAACGGGCAGCACTCATACATGCTAAACAGACTAAATATAATAGCCGTATCTAAAAGGACTACACCATAGAATACCAACACAATCACTCAATTAGCAAAAAATAATGGGTACTCAGAAAAACTTACTGAACAGCTCAACAACAAAATCAAAAACAATACAAATAAACGAATACCACCCAGGATACAACACACTAGTACACTGAACCAAATCAAGAAACAATAGTATGCCATGACTTACAATAATAAATACAAACACAGAATCGGCAACATTTTCAGGAAACAAGGGACACAAATTGCTTTCAGGACAAATAACACACTACACAAGCATCTGAATTCCAACACTGAACACGACCAGTACCAACAAGCAGGAATATACCAACTAACATACCAACATTGCCACGCTATATACATATGACAGACATCCAGAAATTTCAGGATAAGATATAAGGAACATATCAGAGCAATAACATGCATAAATCACTCCACATTTGCTGAACATTTATTAAACCCTAACAATATAAAGACATACATGAAAATATTAAAAATTTACAACCACAAAAATCATCTACTAACAGTTCAGGAAAACTATCATATACACAAATCGATAGATAGCAATAGGAAAAACAATAATAAATGAATTCACGAATTTAACAAATAAAATACTATTCAACACACTAAAACCACAAAAAAAACTCAAAACAATTCTGATACAGTCACTCACTTAATAATCACAAACAGTAAGTCAAACACAGAACCAGAGAGATAATTTAATAGAATGTATAACAACAACTACTCCAAGTACACGCACAACAACTAGGTAAACAAAACAAGCCGTGTGTAACACAAACGTTAAAATCGTCAGAAAAATGTTCACTATAGCAACAAGTGCTGCATACAAACATACAGTGAAAGAATGTTCAAAACTGGAAGTTCAATGAACAGTGCTGGAAAAATGTATGAGTTGTCGTTCCAGACCGGCAAGTGACCACTGTATCTCTGTCTGTGTGTGTGTGTGTGTGTGTGTGTGTGTGTGTGTAGATAAAGATATATATAAAGCTTTATACTGTAGATAGTAATTGTAATAACACACACATTTAAAAAAAAAAAAACACACACACACATTTACAGCCACGGATGATCTCCTTCACCACTAGGGCGAAATGCGTCTGGGGAATAAAATAAAATTCACCAAAACAATTGGTTGTAGACGGAGTTATATATAAAGAAATGTTGTCGTTCGATATTACCCACCGAGCGTGGTGTGTGAGCGGTTAACGCTCTGGCCTCGCATTAGGAAGGACGTCGGTTCGAATCTCCGTCCGGACATCCAGATTTGTGTTTTCAGAAATCACTCCAGATGAATGCCGGGATATTTCCTTTAAAAACGCCATGGTCGAATTCCTTCCTGTTCCTTGTCTCTCCCCCCCTCCCCCTATCCTTTCCCGCCTCTAATTACGTAGACGAGGCGTAAAGCCATAAGCATTATTTCGCAGTATTCTTCAAACTAGAGTCTACTTGTTAACCAATAGATATATTCGCGTACAGAGTTTTGAATTTCTTTTCGCTTCAAAGTGGTTATGTTCGTGTTAAAATTTAAGTTTTTCCCGGCATATGGCTGACAAAAATTCTTAGACGGCAGAATACCCGAGAAGAATTTTTGGTTACATTCGTGATATACACGTGTCTGCTCTAATAAATCGTGAAGTGCCTAGCGAAGTCAACTAGCTTCCCGCTGACTTATACGAAATCGCCTGGAGCGCTTTAGGAAGTCTGGATTTGCGGGACATGGGATATTTTGGGAGTGACAGGCTATATGAGATTGAAATACAGAAGCATTGTGTTCTGTGGCGGAAAACATTGACCAGAGCTGTGAAATTAACTTTGTAGTAATATCATTCATTTCAGCTTACTCAAATTACATTTCTTTATGTGAATGTATATGCGTCAGTGCAGAAGCAGTTCTTGAGTCATACATTTTCAATCTGCTTAAGGGGTGCAAGTGGACTCAAAGCCGGTAAAATGTCTGGACAAAACTATATACATCATTTTGCTTTGTGCGTGTGAACCCCTTATTCAGATGGTTGTTCTTCGTTATCCAAAAACTTCCCATTCAGTAGTTTGTGCGAACCCGCTGTTCACGAATGCCTGGACCAGGTATTACATACACAACCACTGACCTTTTTTTTTATATAATCTACGTTAGAATGTTTCCATGATTCGAGTGAAAGTTTACATTAGGATCCATTTTCAATCGTAAGATTACCGGGTTATATCAGGCAGCCGCAACAGAGGAGAATTACGCGTTTTGCTGAAACTCTGACAAGGCAGTGACGCATTGTTATTAGATGTGCTAACGTTATTGTATCGACAGAAATTATCCAGTATCTCGATAACTCTACAATTATATTTGTGAGCGCAGAAACTCTCCAGTCCATTCGAACATGGCGTCTGTTAGCTAGGACATTAGAAGTGATACATGTGCACAATTCCTGATAGCTAGATTGTCTGCCAAAACAATGATAAATCTCTTATCGGGCACGCTTATGGAGCGAGGTCATATGACACTGCATATGGTGGATTTGTCCGTCGCATGGGAAAATCATACGAGGTCTGTCCCAGAAGTATCGGACTTTCCTTCATATTTCCCCGCCGGTGTTATTCTGCGTCATAGGGCTGGTAGCATCCTTCGAACTAGTCCCCACGCTTTCATTGGCCTTTCTATTTTTGGAAGCAGTCATGGAACTCTTTTTTGGTATTGACTTTAGAGCGTATGTCGTATTAGTTTCGAGTGTTTCTTTATCTTCGAATCGGTGTCCTTTGAGTGGCATTTTTAATCTTGGGAACAGCCGAAAGTCATAGGGAGCTACGTCTGGGCTGTACGGAGGCTGACGGAGCTGTACGACTTTGTGCTTTGTCAAACATTGCTGCACGGGGATCGGTGCATGCGCTGGCGTGTTTTCGTGATGAAGAAGCCAGTCACCGCTTGATCAAAGCTGATGCCGTTTTCTTCTAATTGCATCACGTAATCTTTTCATAGATTCAAGATAATATTCGTTGTTGATCGTCTGACCTTTAGGAGCATATTCGCGGTGCACAACACCCTCAATAATACTAAAAACAGTCAGCAACGACTTGACATTGCTTGGCACGCTTTTTTTCGGTCGGGGCTCCGACGACACCTTTCACTGCGAAGACTGTCATTTTGTTTCGGGATCATAACCATAAACCCTCGATTCAATACCAGTTATAAACTTTCTAAGCAGATTTTCATCATTATTAAAAATTTCAAAATCGTCCTGAGCGATTTCAAGGAGAAAGATTTTCTGCTGCACCTTTAACAATTTCGGAATGAATTTCGCACACATGCGATTTGCAAATTTTCAGTTAAAATCTTCCAAACACTAATTTTCGGTATTCCAAGATCACATTCTAGTTCTCGCACAGTCAATCGACGATCTTCATTGATCGCAAGTAACACACGTTCGATATTATCCGGTGTTTTTGTCATCGAAGGACGCTCAAAGCGTGTGCTGTCATCTTTGAACCGCTTATACCACTCTTTATTTGTTTTTTGCTCATACACTCGTCCCCAAATGTCTTTATCATCTCGATGGTCTCCGCACAACTCTTTTCGAGTTTAAAGCAAAATTTAATGCATATTCGTTGCTCCGATCTTTTCGTCCTTTTTTACGGTGGTAAAATGTGACGAACCTGCAACACACTTTGTAAACAAACGCACGCCGCACGTGAACGAAGGTATCCCGGCTACAACTGCGGCATCTACGGAGTTCTTGATCCCCTACTGTTGACACTGTACCTAGCACACGGCGTTAAAATTGTCAGGAGCGAAGATATAACGGGAAGGTCTGATACTTTAGGAACAGACCTCGTATTTGACGGCCCGTGGGAGTGTTTCGTACGAGTACGTCTGAATGGACCAGCGCCGGTTTTCGCCCTCAACCCTTCTTGGATCTTCAGACACACAGATTGTGATTTATAAATTACATATTTCACAAACGAAAGCTACACTTAGCACAGATTTCGCATTTAGCAGATATATCATGACACTTTCTCCCATTCTAACAGAGAGGCTGGCTGGTAAACATAGTTGTTACAAAAGTGGACCAAGCGGCAAATGCTGTGACAAATAGTAAGTGGTGTATGAGACGAAGGTTACATGGTATAGTAAGAACTGAAATAATTGTACAAAATTTCCATTTCAACACTTCACTAAACTTTGACGATGACAAGTACACGGTGTGTGTTGTTCACAAGAGAATATTCTCAAAGTTGTGCTACTGAAAAACTAATAAAATGAATGCTGCGCGGTAATTTTCTCGTTACGGATTGTCCGTTTTAATAAATATAGACATAGCCTTTTTAGTTATGTTCTTTGCAGAATGTATCTTTTACATTCTTAATACCGTGTATTTTCATTCAAAGTTTTGGATGATTAATTTATTCTAGTTTTGATTAATGTTAAATATTTGCAGAAAAGTTAGCGCCAAACAGTAGTGTTGTGACTATGAAATTAAGTTTCCAATTTCGTGTCAGCTTTTCGATCTAATTACGATTTAGCATTTATCCATTGTTTACTTTTACATATTATTCACAGTTGCTTACAGTACTACTAAAACAATTGACATATGGCCGTCCCGCAATAACGACAGAAATGTAAAATTTAAAATATTGTCTTCAAGTGCGTACTAAATTTAAAATGACCCTTTACATCGTTTTTTAGCCTTCCTGTTAAATACATATTTTTTAGTTATGCCTTTATTCTTCCGAGACAGCGGTGTGTTAAATTCATGCGTTGCTACAGTATCTTCCGCAATTAGAAACAGCACACCGAAAATTAGGACAATTGTTACGGGTGGTAGGTAGTTGTAACAGTGTTGTTTTATGGAATTTCGTAAATAAGATGTTGGAGATGCGTTACGTTGCTAATGACGGAGTGGTTAGTGAAGTTGCCGGCAGTTGGTGCGAT